>JAGDQP010030826.1:0-22328 GCA_022664845.1 Lepisma saccharinum | reverse complement strand
GGCGTTGGACCAACACGGCGTTGGACCAACACGGCGTTGGACCAACAATAAAATTGACAACGCCCCAGATATATAAAACCTAAAAATATAATAAAAAATATGATCTTAAATTATTTTTTTGAGCACCTGCGTAGAACCAACACTGCGTTGGACCAACACCGGCATGAGACCAACACTTCGAAGTACCGGCGTTGGACCAACACGGCGTTGAACCAACACGGCGTTCGACCAACACAGATTTTTGCCCTGGGGTGTTGGTCGTACGCCGGTTCTTGCTGCTTGAGAGGCTGTTGGTCGTACGAAGTGTTGGTCCAACGACGCATCCCCCTTAAATCTAGATATGACAGAGGCTGATTATCTTAAATTGTATGATAGTTATACGACATTTAAGCGTGTGACTCAAAAGGATACAAATATGTTCTATTCCTCAACAGATTTGATCGAGAATCGCCTCATGATTGTGATTAACGCTAGTAAACGAAAGTGATAGTAAATGAAAGAACGAATATTAAAATTATAGTGGATTTTGAAGAAGCAGTGCCTGCAAATATCTTTTGTACTGTGATACTAATAACTCAAACCTCGTATATTTATGACGTTAAGAATGAAAGGATATTGGAACAATTTTAACGAAAAAATCCCAGAAGAAAGCAACTGAAAGCATATGAGTTACATGAGCATGCAACCCCCATAACTACAATGCCTATTCTAATAGCTTCTCCTCACACACAATACGCCTCTCGCTTATACCCTTCCGCTTATAGAGTTGTATACCGATCGCTCCCAGTGCAGCATAGAAATGGATGAACTGTGGTTGGTTATGTGTGCTTATGTAGTTAAATGTACACTATAATGCTAAAATGGAAACGGCTTTGGCCTGTAATGTAAGGTACCATTCCAATATTCACGTCAGAACTTAGGTTATTGAAGGCTATACATTTTCTACCGGTTCGCACTGCAGTGCAGCATAGCAATGAATGATTTATAGACGCTTATGAGTGCTTATGTAGATAAGTGTTCACTATAATGTTAAACCAAAATAGTAGCGTCTCTGGGCCATTCCGGTATTTGCCTGGTGTAAGATGTTAGTTCAAGATTTGAAGCCTATACATTTCCTAGAGGTTCCCAGTGCAATGTAGTAGACCAATGAATGATCTGCAGTTGCTTATGGGTGCTTATAATGATAAGTGCTTCACAGTAAGCGGTAAAATACCAAACACTAGTTACTATCTACAACACTATGACCATGTTGCTGTGGAACAAGGTTTTCCATCTGCTACATATACTACGTGACTGTGAAACAAGGTTTTACATCTACTACTACATCTACTACGTGGGTGTGAAACAAGGTTTTGCACCTACTACTTCACCATGAACAATGCATCACTACAACCACTTATGACTTTGTATAAAATAAATTGAGACGAACATGACAAGTGACATGGCAAGTGACAGGTGACATGGCAAGTGATGTGATAAGTGTTAAGTGATAAGTATCTATTTCAAACATTCGATGTTGGTAACTAAAAATTAAACAAAAAATAGAAACGACTCTAGGCTTTAATGTGTATACCATTCCGGTATTCGCCTGGTGTAAGATGTTAGTTTAAGATGTGAAGACTATACATTTCCTTGTAGTTCCCAGTGCAGTGCAGTAGATGCTTATGAAGAGTGTTCACTATAATGCTAAAATGATATCAACTCTGGGTTATAATGTGAGTACCATTCCGGCATTCACCTGGTGTAAGATGTTAGTTTAAGATACATTCCCTAATGATTTGCAGTGAAGTGCAATGTAATAGATGGTTATGATTGCTTATGATACTAAATGTTCACTATAATGCTAAAGTATAAATAGAAGTGGCTCTGGGGTACAATGAACCGAAGCTTTAGAGTTTTGGTTGCACTGGAAATGATCAGTAAATGGTTATTTGCAGACTTTGGATGAACTAGATGTACATTATGTGAAAATAGCTATGTTCAGTAATTGGTCATAACCATACATTATGAATCTTTGAATCTCTGGAGTCTTCGTAGTACAAGCAATTCTCGTAAATGGTCATTGCCATAACTATCGGTGGCCCAGAACCGCTATAAACGTATTACTAACAAAATTACTTTTAACACTTTACTCACCCTACTACGATGTTTTTCTTTCAGGACTATGAAATACTCAAAATTTTATCGTAGAACAGCAGAACATTATCATTACACTAAAAATCCTGATATTGGTTACATAATGAACAAATATTGTTATCATGGAGATTGTTAACAATGCTGCATGTGTAACAAACATAATGATGAAAACAGAATAGCCGTGTATTTGCATTTGACATGGACGTAAGCTATAGTGTTGTTACCGCCCGTACATAATTTACCCTATTCTTTTTACCAGTTTGTTGAAAATAAAACTTCCAACATTTTCTTCTGGGAATTTAGAGGAAATGGAGATAAGTAAAAAAGTACGTGAATACGAACTGCCAGAATACTTTCTACATTTTATATATCGACTTCAGAAGTCAATGTATATGTGACATTTTCGTATAAAAATGGAGGTAATCTTTCATAGATAACATGAAATATATGTCACATAAAATTGCTATATTTTGCACATGAATACATTAAGGTCCAAGGCGTCTTTGTACAAAATATAACAATTTATGTCACATATATTTCAAGTTATATATAAAAGATTAGGCCCTGCCTTCATTTTTTTATCCGAAAATGTCACGTACGCCTTGAGTTCTAAATTTATATAAAGTATAGAGTGGCTCCCTGTAAGTCCTACAAAATTCCAAAACGAAGATAGCTAGTCGCTTGTAAATTGCTTTATATGCCAGCATTAAGCCAAAAGTCTGTAATTTTCCATTAGCAATTTTTTTGAATTTGTGTTTTTTTCTTGAAAAATAACAATATTCTGACGAAGTTTGAAATTGCATGTGACTATTTTAAAATAAATTTAAGCAGTTTGTTGACTACAAATTTTGTATAAATCATTCTGAATCAACACTTTTCTCTTTGAAGATGTTATAGGCGACTACACGAAGTATACCCTTACACTAACAAAAAGTTGCAGCAATGTGCTTTTACCGAGCACATTATTGTAACCCTTTCTTCTGTTAGTATGAAATGCCATATAAAGACATCAATAACACATATTTCAAGAATCCTTTGCACCAATTAATCAGATTTATCTTTCTCCTTTTAATTTTTAAATTTTAAACGTTCCTTACTCTTCATATACCCCCTTTTGTGTTCTCCTTGCCTAAAGGTTCTAAGTACTGGAAGTAAAATATAAAAACGTAATCCTTTACTGCATTAATGCTTGTCTCAGTGCAAGATCATGTTTCAAGAAACAAGAAATATTTCAAGAAGAGAGTATTAGAATGATTTATTGGAATTTAAATCTGGACTTTGAATACAGGTAAAATCCAGATGTAACGAATTTTACAGGCCCTGTAATTTTGATTCTTTATAACGAAAATTCGTTGTAATGAACATTGTATTAGAGAACAAGAATATATAGGATTTTAAAGTTTTCCTACAATTTTCCCTCCCGAGCTCCTTTTGCCTTTTAAAAAGTATTTATACGAGCATCATCATCTGTATGTCTGTATAAAAACTTACTTTGTTTTATTTGCAGATATCTGATTTGGTGTACCGACGAAACAGCGACGCACGAAACAGCGACAGTCTAAAACCGCGCCAGCAGAAAACAGCGACGGCCCAAAACCGCGACAGCACAAAACAGCGACTGCCCAAAACCGCGACACCAAAATCAGCGACACCGAAAACAGCGACGACAGAAACCGCGACGACAAAAACCGCGACATCGACAACCGCGACAACAAAAACCACAATGCCAAAAACAGCGATAGCAAAAACCGCTACGACCCGAAATAGTGGAACAAAAGAACAGGTGGACAAAAGCCGCGACGGCACAAAAGAGCGACACCAAAAACGTGACAGTGACAGTATATCGTGACACTAAGAATGAGTCAAGGACGGGAAGAAACCGGTACGTCAGAAACAGTGACTCATCAGAATCGTCTCACCAATTCCAGAAACTGATTCAGTTTAACATGCAACTATCAAATTGAAATTTGAATTTGTTTTAAGGTAAACTGGTATCTATGGCCTATGCGGTGGGAAAGGCAGGAGCCAGGGCCATTTTAGTATAGGTACCATCCCGACATTCGCCTGGCGGGACTGAGGAAAACTGGAAAACCCCAGTCAGGGTGGCTGGACCAGGAATTGCATACAGACCTCCCGAATGCAACTTAATACTCTACCAACAGAGCCATAGGTCTTCGGTAGTGTCAAATTGAAATGACAAGTGTAATGATTGCGAATAGCAATATATCTAAAACATATGGCGTTATATTAATAAAAGAAATATCTAAATACATTTAAATGAAGAAAACAAAACGAGACATTGCCCTTACGAGTATTTTTATAATGTTCTGTGTATAGTGTATAGCCTACTGTCGTGAAATCATTCTAATTACATTGATATGCTAAAGTTTTACGTTTTAACACTTCAGTATTTTAAAGTTTATTCATACTAGTTCAAGTAGTCTTGACTTCCCGCCTTTTGCTTTCTCCTTAACTTAATGCTCCCTTTTACGCCTAATCTTTCTCTGGGTTCAAAGCATTGGAGAGAATATCTTGCCTCTAAGTCACTCAATCACAGCGCTCAGAGCAGTTCACTTCTACTCGGCAAGTTTACTAAGAATTTATTTGGATAAAATATTCCACTTGACATAAATATCTAAAAACCGGGCGTTCAGAACGTACTTTTGGGGGCAATTAACTCCTGCACCAAAAACCGGGACCCGCGAAAACCTGAATGTCTGGCAACTTGATAGTCTATAAAAGGGTTATACCGTAATTTGTAAAGTTGGAGAAGAGTCTTCTTCAATGAATACTTGTACAAATAAAGCATGTGAGAATTTTCATCACTGACTCGATACTTAAAGTTGCTCGATTAGGACCTTAATAATAAGTCATTTTGTACAAATAGAATATTTTTTTCTAATTTTCACGGGCCAAAATTAACACTTTATTTATTTAATATTCCTAAATCAAAATCTATAATCAGGTGTCGCGTAGTTTAGACGTTATGAACAGAATAATAAACTAATCACATTTGAATTTGCAAATACAACTTTTCGCCTATTGCATATACTTATATACGGGAATTGTATGTGGAAATATTATAAACAATTAATCTTGAAACAACGTGATGTAACATTGTAGTAAAGTTAATGTTTTCAGCTAACGAATTAACGATGTTATTTTTTTTAAACTTTGAAGGTAAAAAGATAATCACATTTTTTTTTCAAGAACAATTTAAGGGGCATGTGAGATTATTCACACTGCTAGCTCAGTCCTTCGAAGACAGAGATGCTCGATTAGGACCTACATATTGCCATTTACTTATTTTACTCTTAAGTGATAATAGCCGGAAATATTAGTATTCCAATTTGTACGCCGCGTAACACTCAAAATTTCGTTTCGGGATATTAAACGGAGATTGAAGATAATAAATTTTTTAACGAAACACCCCTAGATTTATTCATCCAGAAATTATTTCAGAAAGATCTGTTCTTAAGTCTATGGCGAAAGAGTTTGATATTTAAAGAAATTATTCTGCAAGACAGCAAAATATTTGGATTCATAATTAAATAACTTTCAAGTTATCCAACCAACGAGTTGAAATTCTAATAACACGTAATGTGGACATAACATTAACGAGATGAAGATACTAAGATATTGTGAATCATTTAACTATCAACTTAGAAATAAGTAAATATGAGAACAGAGGGAAAGATTCCCTGTATTTGTTGTTAATACAGTTCTGAAAAACATTTGGATGTTTTAAGAAATTTAAATAAATGAATATCGTCAAATACTTTTTAAAATGTTTGCCCTAAGAAGGTTTTCAATTTTAGAAGTCTGTGTGTGTGAGCGGGATTGCACAACGCTGATTTCATATGCAGCGTTACCATATTTAGAGTTTTAATTATTGCTCGCGTTTTTTGGCGTTGTGGGTTTAGGCCGTTGCGGATTTTGGTCGTCGCTGTTATTGGCGTCGCGCTTTTTATTTATTTATTTGAAATATAACTTTGTAAACGACAAGTTTACATTACATTTTGAGTCACAGAAGCCTCAGCTTGTGTGTGAGTCTTATTCTCGAATTATCATTAGTTTGTTGTTGTTTGGTTACCAATAACAAATTATTTACATAATATTGCTTCTACATCGTTGTCATTCAGTCTTTCTAACCAACACAAAACAAGTTTTTTAAACCGATTTGTTTGTTTTTCTTTTCTAATATATATAGGTGTTTTATTGTAAATTTTTGGTACAAGATAGTAAGTTTGGTGGTGTGTTGTCGCTATTTTTGGTTTCGCGGTTTCTGGTGTCGCTGTTTTCGGCTTCGAAGTTTTTGTTGTCGCCTTTTTTGGTGTCGCGGTTTTTGGTGTCGCGATTTTGGGCCGTCGCTGTTTGTGCGGTCGCGGTTTTTGTCGTCGCTGTTTTTAGACTGTCGCTGTTTTTTGCGTCGCGCTTTGGGTAATCGCGCTTATGTCATCGCTGTTTTGTCGTACAACCAGCTGATTTACTTATACAGTATATAGTGAAACGCACGTGGCGTATTGTTGTCAGGTAGCGTATTCCTATGTACACGAAGACTAACGAGGGGCAACGGTGGTTCAGTGGTAGAGCCTCCACCCCTGGTTGTTGGGATTTATAAGTTCGATTTCTGCTCGTGCCATGTGAGCTTTGTGGTGGACGAACACTGTTTACTCCCAGTCGGGGTTCTCCCGTTTCCTCTCTCTTTCTTCAATCCACTAATTCATTTCATCATCAGCCATCCGACCTGAGCCCAAATTGCCTAAAGGCCGTAAAAGCTAAATTCAAATTCAACGAAAACGAACTAAAATTATCTCGCTTTTGCGGTTAAAAATCGTCAGATTTCGTTGTAAAGCAGGAATTTTTAAGCATGCTGGACTCGAAAAACACATTCGTTTTAACGAGACTTGTTGTAAAGACATTCCCTGTAATGAATATCTTTTAACACAGAGTAAATTACGTTTTCGGTGGGGATTTCGAGAAACTTCGTTCTAGTTCGTTGTAAAGGAATTTTACCTGTATAATGAAACATAATTATGCAAACTAGTGGGTGACGAAATAGAAGGTATTCAAAGTCAGAAACTAGATTGAATATATTTTCTCCAGTGTTTTGAACAACTTCTTCTGCAAAAACTTCTAAGATACATTTACATTACAATAATATTCCATTAGAAACGAAAATAAATATAAACTGCAAGAATCTTAGGTTCTTTGCTAACTAACTCTATGGTTTACAGAACTCGTATGTTCAACGATGCAGTAATAATCTCTCGCTATTGGATTCGGGAAAGATCAGGGGATATCGTAGAATTGACAACTCTACACCGCAATACCATGTCAAGAAACAGTAAAATAGTTCGTTTGCTACCTTTAATAAAGACTTTAAACAGTTAAGAAATATTCGTATAGACATCTTACCTCATCAGCTATACATAATCCGCCATTCTTTCTTATGAGTTCGTAAGCTTTCTTTAGGTATCCTTTAGGAAACTGAACTGTTCCTCCTATTCCCTGTCAGGACAAAACGTAGAATCGTTAATGGTATAGCGTTCATTAGGTCTATACGAGGTCAAAGAAAATACAAGAAAAGGCCTTATAATTCATCACAACGTTAGCAGCCTTTGTCATATCAACTATCCACTGAGAACATATTCATTCATACACTAAACATCACACATAAGAAAACAATGAGAGACAAATAGTTGAGTTACTAATAATCCAGAAGATACAATCCCAATTGTGAACGCAAATGTTAGATCTTTCATGTCTTGTGTGACATTTACTCAGTTCATTTCAAAGTGAATACTTACGCCAACTATTTTGTTAGATGTGAAATAGACAATTTATTGCTCTGTAAACGTCACTTAATAGCCAAAAGCAAAGTCTTTCCAGTAACTTTATTTACCGCTACACGGCTCTAATACTTAGCCTGTGAAAAATATACTATACACTTGGCTTTACTTGACTTGTACAACATTAAAGATTATATTAAAATTCAGTACTTTTCTTTACGAGATGGTAGCAAATGGTACTTAAAGGTAATGATACTCCGTATCTCCAGGGCAGGGTCACCAAGGTTCTGAGTTCAAATCCCGGCTGAAGCATTCTCTTTTCTGGATTTTAGAAACTTAACAGCTTACAAATTGAGATAGACCGAAGTCATTAGTTAATTACAAAGAAAATGGTCTAGATATACGACCATTGCTAAAGAATTTTTCGAAATACTAGAGTTCATCATTGCTTGAACGAAATAAAATTACTTCTGTTTGTACAAGGACAAAATTATATTTCATTTTACTGCAGACATCGCAGTCCACCTATAGATGGTTTAACTTATTGAGGTGCAACATTGATACATTGGTTTGTATATTTCACAGAATGATATAGCACACCTACGTGCCGATGGAAAATTGTGTTACAAATACGAGTAAGTAAATTAATTCCAAGATTATTATAGCCGCGATTTATACATCAGAAACGCGATGTTCCAGAGATTTATGTAGCACATTCTAGTTCACATACGTTCTAGTCAAATTTCATATCTAGAAACATTGATTCTGAAACTCTTAGTACTTCATTGATTATACTGCACCTGTACCCAAGGACATTAAATTGGTTCCAACCCAGCAAACCAAGTGACGTCGGCATTTGATCGGCGAAAGTCGGGCCGACTGGCGGAGACTAAGCAGGTTTTTTCCCCTATCCCGGCAAGTCGGGGAACCGACGGCGGTCCGGAAAATGACCCGACGACCAAGCGCTGCTTATGGGTCGCCGACCTTCCCCCAACTATTTCCCGACTAATAGTCGGGGCCCCGATGGCGGTCGGACCTAAATCTCCGTCTTGGTCGACATTTGGCTTGCTGGATAGTTTTCCTCATATGCTTTCATCGTAGCCTATTTTTGTTCCTACATTGCGTCTTTCGCTCAGTATTGGAAGAAATTATATGCTTATAAATAAAATGCTTAAATGTTAAATGGAATCATATGCCTTCTTGTATCTAATATTTTTCGTTAGCAAAGCATATTAAACTTAATTTCAGAGGATCAATACGCCCGATTCGTCCTAAATGAGGTTTTCGCAGTCTTTTTCTCCAGTCAAACCAGGCAAATCTCGAGATGGTACCTTCAACTTAGGCCTTGAACGACTGCTTCTCACATCCTTTCTTTCTCCTACGCTTGAGCCATACCTGATGACCATAAATAAAATCAATTTCCCATAACAATTAATTCTGATAGCGCTCTATACTATATATTCATTTAGCGAGTATTCTTATATTTCCTTTGTAAGATCTATTAACGAACCGATCCTGTTTCCTTTAGTTCAGGAGACACACACGAGAACTAATCCTGAGAAATTTAATCAGAAATCGCTTGACTAATCTATCCTGTGCTTTGGTTTCATAATAGATTAAATAAATGGCTCATAAAAACGTTTTCCAAAGAATTACAACACATTAAAATAACAACATAAACAAGCGATGATTTGATTTTCTGTAGAATAACAATATTCATCCAATGACCAATGTCCATATTATAATTAAACTTCTGCAGTCGTGAAATATCCCTAGCAGCACAACGATATTAGGTCGATATCGGATCAATACTGGGGCAATAACGCGGTTATCAATCATGGTTGGCCGTTCTAAATAAATATCTATCGACATTAACGTGGTACGATATTGCCAAATTCAGTGTTATTCTTAAAACTTAAGAAACGTTTTGTACTTCAAATAGGAAACATACAGAAAAGAACTTGACAGGTTAAAATATTGAGCTTAGACAAATATCACTGCATGAAGATGTCATTGCGCGATATTGATCGACAATGACCGAGATCGTTCCGAAGAGAGTTGGATGTATTCAAGAAAGTCTTTGTAATAACATGTACTACGTATAAAACTTATGTATAATTCCTGGTTAACGGTGTAGATTATCACCGCCATCTTGGTATGACCTTTCCATTATTTTAAAGAAACAACGTTAGTGGCTAAAATTACATTTAACAGATTAGAAGGTTGCGGGTTCGAACCCAGCAACAGACAAGTGAAAAAACTCTTAACAACACATGAAGACGACCTGTAATGGAATAAAGAGATGATGTAATCAAGATCACGTTTTATCTAAAACTACTGTAAAGTATATACGTCACTCCGTCTCTTAAAACAGTAAATATCGCTTTCGTATAGCGATCAATATCAGTTTCCGTTACCGCTTGGCATCGATCTTCAGTATCGGCTAAATTGTTTGCCATTCTCATATTGAATAGCAGAATCGAAAGAAATAGCAAATCAACCGTTATTAACCGATATTGATTTCCTACTGGGGAATGCTTCAAACTTCTGAACTAAATATAAAAGTAACAATGATGTAGATACCCGCAGACTCCGCAACTGCAACGGACACTAAGCAAATTGGGATGAGCGAAAGCTGTGGACGCAATATGGTCAGCTGCGTTGCGGATGGGCGAAAGGACGCTTAGACAAAGAAAATAATTAGAAGTGAATCTAACTATACTGTGCATAGCACACAAAAATTCCCGTCCTCCGGCCGGGTTAACTTCCAAAGTTGGTCGGCCGTTTCTAGTAAAATTTAGAAAATTTACAGGGAAGAAATTGATAATTTGCTCGTTTGTGTGGTTGATAATATATAAAAAAGAGCGAAAGTTGAGTTTATTATATTGTATAATCGGTGATAAATATGGAACTATTTGTGAAGCGGAGGGAACTACTTGGCGGAAGGTTACCGCATGATTGGACTGTGGGAAAGTTGCGAGCATTTACATATTTTGAACATTGCAACAGGTGTACAGGAACGTTGTCCTGGATGTGAGTTAACATTATTACAGCTTGTGAAACAATACGGTGATACTGAGGAGAATCTTTCAAACTGTGTGAAAGTCATGGATGAATAAATCTAACAACAAATTGCAGGAAGTGTGGTAAGCTTTGTTCCGACGAAAACAACGGTGACGTATATGAGAACAAAAAATGAAAAAGATACATGACCGCATCTAACTTTACCTAACCTCCACGTTCCCATGGTCAGTAATTTAAGAGATCTACGAAAATGCAAGTAAGCAATTATTAATAATAGGAACATATGAAAATATATTTTGATAATATATATGACCGCACCAAAATTACCTAACCTCCACGTTCCCATGGTCATTAATTTAAGATAATGTACGAAAAATACAGGAAAGCAATTATTAATAATAAATGTGAACATCCCCACCCTGATGATTTTTAAATTTTCATAGCTTCATTGGGCTTTTAGTCGAAAACCAGACGGCCGACCAACTTTGGAAGTAGTGCCCTCCGGCCTACTCGTCAGATGGCAGCACAAGTCTAAGATCACGTGATACCGCCGATAAATGCCTTGGCGGGAAATTATTAATTTTCAATTAAGTTTTCCACCATAATAGTCATTGTTTCATGAAAAAAATGTTTAATAAATTTAATACCGTTTACGTTCTATGTTGGTTTATAGTCTTTTTTATTCTTTACAATTAGATTGCTCTTTATCTCATCTTTGACTTCTAAACTTATGTTTTCTTTTCCCTTGATTTTATGTCCATTTTCTTCTGTACGAGGTAAAATTAGTTCTTCCAAGGTACATACAAGTTCTTCTTCTTCCTTCAGTTACATAGATACAGAATGACGGTTGGTTGGTTAGAAGCAAGGATGTTCTAATAAAGAATTTATTTGTAGCTATCTCATGCACAGAGAAAGATTGAAGCCAAAAAACAACTAAGCATCGACTAAGGCGACGTACCTGATTGATTAGCGAACAACTAGAGAGCTTGTTGCCATCTTTTTAAGCCAAAAACTGTTTTTGATTGGAGTAAGTGGGCCAACTGGACGGGACTATTCGGTGACGTGTGCCTTCACGTTCTTGGCAAAATCGCAAATCCTCTATTAGAGCATCCTTGGTTAGAAACTGAAGGCACCAGGACTGGCCGCAACTGTCGCTACTATCGAGGTATACGTGAGAACTTCTAGCATTCACTTATTATTTTCTTTGGCTTAGATCCGTCACTAATAAAAGACACGGAGAAATATTAGAGATGTTGTTATTGTTATTATGTTGTAAAATAAAAGTGAGTGTAGCCCCTCGTTAAAATTTCAATTTGAATTTTATTTATGACCTTTACGCATCTCTAATTCAGCGTTACCTATTAAAATTGTTAAGTAAACAATTCGCAATAAACGTGACCAACGACACATGGAGTGTTCTGAACACACACACAAAAGGTCTTCATGATTTTTTTTCTGTGCTGTTAATTAAAGCTTAAAATTGGTGAAACTGAATATTGAAGCAGATTTATTTGCAATATTGTATAGTTACAGGAAATAAATTTGATTTTATTAGTTTAGTGAAAGGATACAACCCTTTTTTATCTTCGTTATAATCATATGGACTGTGATAAACTAAAAATCTTCATTTCAGACATAAAAGCAAAGTGCGAAATGAAATTCAGACTTCAAACATCTTTATTCTAGAGATCATCGCCTAGCGCATTCCATGTTTACACGAAGGTTCATAGCTACAGAAATATCTGTCAGCAAATCTAGGACAAAATCCTCCCTACAGTACATATAGGATAACCCCCCTCCCTTTGATAAAAAAAATCTTGCCGGATAAAATCTCCTCTAGAATTAACTTTCTTGCAGGACTAGGGCCTATAATAATAATAATAATAAAAGACCTATGTGGAAATGAAACAATCTATTGCGCGAAGCAAATATTAAAAGAGACATAACATTGTATAGAGGCATTATTAAGTAGTGGTATTAAGAGCATACATGTCAAAAATTGTTTGTTGTAAAGCCACTTACAATAATAAGTGGAGGTTGGATGTATAAGAAATAGAAGTGATTTCCTCCATAAGAATGGTTTCACTGTACGCCTAATAGTCAGACAACCAACATGACAGAACAAATGTGCGCTAAAACATAGCATGACAGGATATTCCTCCATTTGAAGCAAAAAAGTATTATCCTTGAGCATCATTTAGAGAACCACGAGGAGTTAGGCAGAAATTACATTCACGTTAAGTTCTAAGAAAGAGGAATTAAAGCAAAGGAAAGGAAAATAATAAGATGCACATCATGCAGGATTCATCATCATGTTATGAAAGAAAGCTTGTCTTGTTCGAACACACACATACAGAGAGAGAGAGAGAGAGGGGGGGGGTAAGGATAACTGTTTGTGTTCCTAAATAGAAAAATAAATCCTTTGAAAAGGCTATTCCTTTATCCTTTATCCTCTCTTCACTCTCTTTCTCTCTCTCTCTTTCTTTCTAACGTTTTAACTCTGAAACACTGACACGCAAAAAGAGTGAGTGTGCGTGAGAGAATAGCAATAAGTAATAGAAAAAAAGATGAAGAGAGAGAGAGAAGAAGAGAAAGAAGCAAAAATATTATAAGGAAACGCCAGGAAAGACGGAGAGAGAAAGGCCAATGAAATAGATGAGAACTACATTATCATCATGCTAAAGAACACACACACTGTTTACTTTGATTCTTGGCATTGATGCCTCGTAAGTTCTCGAACCGGAGATTAATCTCTGTTTCCAGTCATTATTTTATGCAAAAAAAGACATGACCCGGTCGGAAATAGAACTCAGGTCTCCCTGTTGAAAGTCTGAGTCGTTAGCTGCTACTCCACAGGCTTCCTGCGTAAATGCTATTTAATAAATGGTGTAGAATTTCTTTCTAAGAATAATAACATGAAAAGTGGATACTTGAGATCAATGACGTGTTCTTAATTGTCTTTGTAACTCCCATAGATTTTATTTTACCCTTTCTAACCAACATTTGTAAATCGTCTACTTCTCTATAATGACTCAGTTGTTTGATTCCACATTCTGAAGGATTCTCCGTTTTGTATGAGAAGTTATGATTAGATTCTTCACCATCGTTTTGTAAAAAGACCTTGGCTTCAACATGATTTGAACCTATGCTGGCTAGCTTTAGTACTGAAAAGTCCAGCACGTTTCCCCTACGCCATCTTGCTAATGAAAGACATAAGCCGTGATGAATTAGCTCAGAGCTAATCTTTGCAAAGAACCAACTCTGTCCTGAACCAACTACAAATTGTTTAAACCAAAGTGCACGCGGAAAGAGTCTAGCATGGTAAGATGGTGAAAAGTGCCATGGAAGGAATCGTGATAAAAATACTACCATATTTAGCATGAAAAATGATGGCTCTCCACCAAATTTCGTATCAAAAGATGCTAATCTAACCTCAAAATAAATTAAACTTTGATTTTTTGGTAGTTTAGCTATATCTCGGTTGGATTTGCACCTATGATGACCTTCTCTTTCTTAAATTGAAGATTTTTTCAAGCTCTACAAGATGGCAATTGTTTCATTTATGTTGGCGAGAAATTCAAATTTTTAGAGAGGTTAGAAAATTTTAAAATTGAGTTTACAAACCGAAGACAAAAGTGCTACATTGCTTATGCCCACTACTAAACGTTGGCGGCGTCCTCCCGAGGCTTACGCCGCCCAACTCTCCTTCGGACGCACCTTGCTCCCTTGCACACCTCGCGGGCCAGACCTGGTTTATTTATATATAACCTAGCTGTCAGTAATCTCTATTTGTATGCCAAAGCAATTGTTAATAATAAATATGAACATATAAAAATATATTTTGAAAGAAAAGTCTTGCCCTCGCCGGGATTCGAACCCAGACATTTTATTTAGTGAGCCAACATCTTACCGCTTCACCATGCTAGGAACTGGCAAATAGAGGTTTGGTCGTTGTATTTACAGTGGATTGCGTCGGAGCCTGTCACTATGATGTCGCAGGTGGCGATGACTTCCAACCTTTTTACTATTTTCTTCCTCAACTTTTGAGTGCGTAGCGTAACATTTTGTATGATGCCTTTTTGGTTAGTGGGCCATCGATTCTGCGCAAAATTGCGCTTGTGCCAAATTATAATCTCGGGAGTGTTCCTAGTTAGTGGTACGCCTCAGGCATGAATATGTGTAATTTTAATTTAATTATAAAAATATCAGTCCATACAGGTTAAAAAGGTATATAAAATTGAACAAGTTAAGCCCGCTTAGGGTGAACAAAGTTTCAAAAAAGTTCTAGAGCGTTGGTTTAGCATTCGGGAAGTCCTGGGATCGATTCCAGTGGTCGACCATTCTAACTGAGGTTTCCCAAGATACTTCCTCAGCGATACTAGGCAAATGCTGGGATGGTGCCTAGGCCCTGGCACTCTATCTTCCAACACACTCTCCCAACCCTATCCCGTCTTGATCTTCATATGTCTAAAGGCCTTAAATATTTCTAAACAAATCCTTTTACCCCACCCTATTTCAATTCAAAATCTCAATGTTAATTACAGGACATATAGATTAAATCCAATTTTAATATATCGTGGTAGAAGAAACTCACAAATAGAAACAGAAATGTTATTTTAAAAATTTATCATTTGAAAATAATTAAAAATAAAAATTTAATAAAATAAAAATTCAGGTACACCTATGCATACCGCATAGTTGTAGTAGAAATAGGGGGTGGATAGGAATCAATGAATATTTGTAATAAAAATTAACTTTGTGTAGACAGTATGGGATTGGCTGGCAGGATCGAATGAGGAACCAGATAGCTGGATCGTTACTAGTTGTTGTTTATGTAATTCAGCGTGTCCGATGATGCCAAGAAGTTAGTTAGGTGATGAAACTGTTCCACGTTTTTAGTTTTTAATTAAATTCTATTGATTTGCTCCGCTTATTTTTTCTATCTTAAGTATATATAAAAGCAATGGTTTGACACAGAAAATATCGTACTTGTTTTGTTATGAGATCGGAGAACAGCAGAAGATCGATGGTTTACAATAAATACTGTGTTATCATAATAAGAATAAACAAGTCCCGTTGGTCTCATGGTCAGTTCGCTTGATACATTCGCACGAGAAGGATGTCGATCCAACTTTTCCTCGAGCAGTGTTTGTGCTCGTGGAGTATTGTGTGTGAAATGAGAGCTGAACTAGTTAAATAAGTACTTTTTGATCTTACATTTTTGAGAATTATGTCAGTTAACTAGAATAATCCTATTGTTCGAAGAAATACAGTTAGTGTGGATCTACAACAGTTACCCGAGAAACCGTCTATTGAGCTTGTTCAACAGAACGTTTGGTAGCAATGGAAAATTTTATCAATCTACATTCTTTCGTTCTAGTTAAATTACCATTTACGAAAAGTATTTCTTAAATTAGCTAATAGGTCATTGGTAGAACAATTATTAAGAGATAGTAAAGGAGTGTTGAATTTTCATATGAACAATGTAGTGACTCCATTACAAGTAGTTAAAGAAATTCCAGAGGTAGCAAAGATAAATGTGGTAGTAGTACCTTTGAAGATAGCAGACTTTCAGGTGGAAGAATTTCTTGCTCAATTCGGCACGGTTATTTGAAAATTAATCGTGCTCTGTGAAACTTAATCATCAGCAGCAATTGCCATACCCAGTGTACAGTGGACGTAGGTTAGTTTTTTTCTTTAAAAAAAAACCTCCCACAATATACGATTATTAAATCGCACAGAGTGCAGATTTTTATTCTTGGCAAAATAGCAGTGTCTGCAGCAGTTGAACAAACACCAAGAGTTCCCAGTGAACAGCACACAGTCAAGTATCGTCATTTTGGTATAATGAAAATGAATTTCCCCCAGCGGGTGGTGCACCCAAATTGTTAGTGACAAATCTTCTGAGTTACCGCATCAAGTTATAGGTAACAATTCTGATGTTAATTTGGACACACCTGCAGTTACAAGTGACAGAAGTAAGGGTAGTATATAGCAGAAGAAATTCTCTTGAGTCGTCTTGTGCGCATGCGCCGCTTCAGTCAGTACAGAATTCGGTAGACGAGAACTGTGTGAATAAAGAAGCTGGCAACGTTACACTAGTTATTGAGGATTAGAATAACACTATAAGTGGGGTCTGTTGTGAAGTGACCCTAAGTGAACGTATGCAAATTACAGGTGACAAAGTTGAGGAAGATCGACAGTGTACTGTTTTATCGGCTTTTATACCCGTAGAGCCAAATAAAGCTGAGTTTGATCCGGACACAACCTTTGCAGGGTTAAAACCATTGCTTTCTAAACCAATGCGACACGGACATGGGTTCGAGTCCTGGTCAGTACAAGCATTTTTTCCTTCTACTTAATAAGACGATAGTAACTTCTCTTCATCATAGAATTTGGAACCAAGCCCGAGAGAACCAAGCCTCACCACTTCCATATGCAAAAAGCATTTAAGAGTACTGAACTGAAAACCTGTAGAGAGAAACTAAAGTACAGTTTAGTGTCCTCATCGTTCGTGGGGATCGTGAACTTTGGGGATATTGAATTTGCGGTCTCCAACGATGATCCGACTTTGGATATTTTCCCCTTGCAACCTTATTTTCTTTAGACAGCATTTGACTATTTCAAGAAGGTAAATGAGAATATGGAGGCGTAACTTCCGTATGACAAATACCACGTGCGTAAATATGAAACCGGAATTTATGTACAGAAAAGACAGTGATTGGATGACAATGTTAAGAACTATTTTATTCGAAGTATTGGCCATCGCTAGCGATACATATCTACCATCATTCCGTCAATGTGTGGATGCCAGACCAAAAAACTGTGCCTCTTATGGTGCAAACCAAACATCAAGCCATTTTCGTACACTTTCGTAAGATTTGTAGCACTGGTCAGCAATTGCGTGTCCCATGAATGCAAATAAGTGAAAATCGGAAGGCGCCAAGTCTGGTGAGTAAGCCGCATGCGCAAGGATTTCCCAGCCAAACGTTGCAATCGTTTCCTTGACCGGTTTTGCTGTGTGGGGACGGTGTATTATCGTGAAGCACAATCATTTTATGTTATCTTTGGTCATATTCTGGTCGTTTTTCACCCAAAGCTTGATGCAAGTCGATCATTTGTTGTCGGTAACGTTGGATATTAACGGTCTCGCCAGGTTGAAGCAGTTCATAATAGATTACTCCCTTCTGATCCCTCCAAACACGAAGCATTGTCTTCCGTCCATAGCGATTTGGTCTTGCAGTCGATGTAGCCGGTTCTCCTGGAGTTACCCATGATCTTTTACGCTTAGGATTCTCGAAATAGATCCACTTTTCGTCACCAGTCATAATTCGATGGAGATATGATTTCCTTTTGTACCTGGCGAGCAGAATTTCGCAAGTGGTTTTTCGGTTTTTCTGCTTTCGTTCAGTCAATGCATGTGGAACCAATTTTCCCACCTTCTGAATCTTGCCCATGGCTTTTAAACGTATGGAAATTGCTTCTCGTGTCACATTTAATTGATCCGCAAGTTGTTGTTGCGTTTGAGCGTCATCCTCATCCAACAAAGCTTGCAATTCGCTGTCTGCAAACTTTTCCGGTGGTCTTCCACGTTCTTCGTTCCTCACGTCAAAATCGCCACTTTCAAATTTTTTAAACCACGCATAGCACTATGACTTACCAAGAGCATGATCACCGTAAGCTTCGACAAGCATGCGATGCGATTCTGCAGCAGTTTTCTTCAAATGGTAACAAAAAATGAATGCTGTTGTCACATAGTAGTTTGTAGGTACAAATTGCGCCGTGTTCAACGCTATTAAACACTATGACATGAAACTTGTCTGGTTGTGAGTTGCAAATCGTTATCAGCAGTCAAAACAAGGAAGTGGCGCCAAGGACGCAGTTTTACGGTAACCACAGTGACAGCTAACGCCGTCTATGCACAAATTCCGGTTTTATATTTACACACCTGGTAGCTGCTGACAAATACACTACACGTAATTATTTATTGTTATTACACGATTTAATTTATTTGTAGTTAACATTCACATATAAATAATATACCGACTTTCTGTCAACACCTCTCTGATGTTATATTTTAAACATAATAATTACTTATGTCCTGAAATTATTGTATGAATACATATAAAACTTATTTATTTCAATGTAATTTTTATCTACTTATAAATGCTATGAGAAATATATAATTACAGACAAAAATATTGTTCCGAACGGGGTTCGAACACAGAACGTTTTGATGAGAAGCCCAGCGTTCTACCAGTGAGCTAACATGAACATACTTACCAAGCTTCTTCTGAAGATACATAACTGAATTTTCGGTGTCCAAGACAATGACATCTAAATACGTTGCAAATGCTGTTGTTTTCTCTCTCCTTTGTCTTGTTCATTGTACTATGAAAGCGAAAATATGTTTGCTGTCTTTGCGTTCATTGGATATGTTCTTTTACGTATGGAAACATAGGTGACAAAACCATCTCGTGCTCAGATGTATGGATAGCTTGGAAATACTGTATCATTACGTAATTCAATGAATGTTACTTTTTTTACACTTAAAAGCATTTCAACATGTCTTATTGCACTTAAAAGAAGAAAAACACATTTGCACATATTTTTTTCCAATTGCGAAGGTTCACCGTACCTTTGAGGGCTCGAACCTGTCACCTTTGATTTACTGTTTCCGAAGATACACGAAGTTGGACTTAGAGAATGTTCAGCTTAAAAAAGCCTAATCAATGTGGTCAACCTTCATGGAATAGGCTGTACATTTTCATCATTTTATTGCGTCGTTTTCGTGTTCAGAAGATGAAAACTTTAATGAGCAAATTCAAATTCAACTAAAAATATGTCTACATTCCCATTCAAATGGGCTACTATAAATCCATTCGTTTTCAAGCAGAATCCATAAAATCAAGACAATATGAACAGGCAATTTTGTTCTATATACGAAAAAGTAAAAGATGTTACAACACAAAACACTTACGTGCGACAAAAATTCTATTGCCAAATTCTAAATCAGCACCTCCAAATTAGTAAAGAATAGAGCATATTCTTCATCGTTCTGGAAAAAGTTTTAAAATGTTGTCTTACGTAATCGCCAGATTTGGATTGAACTCGATAGCTGGCCATATTAACTTAAATGTTCGTTTAATTTCCTTAAATACATCCCTTACGTAGTTTCTATTGTTAAAACTGGTAGCGTAACGTGTTTCTATGAGCTCGTCCTGTTATTCAAGTTTTGGAATGCAATTTAAAACATTTCTGTAAAATTGACATTTTTCACTTGTTTTATTCAAAATGAAAGTATTAAAAAATGAGCGGTGATATGAGTAGGTTCGAACCGACGACCTCAGATTTTACTCTGATGCTCTCATTTCCATGCATTAGTCCATTACACCATAGAGGACGCGTAGGACTTTGCACAATTACTATATCGTTTGCCGGTATTGAAAGATGGTTTCATTTCGAAACTTAGACGAGAATATTTGTCTTTATAATCGCAGTTTACGGTTACATTGTGTTATTTCTCCCTTTATTGGAGAGTGCACTTTTAATTTTTATAACTTTAGTGAGTGTAAGGCTTATTATTATTTACTGATGTTGTTTTGTAGTTATTGAGCTCGTGCTTTTGAACGAAGAAGTAAGTTTAAGCAACGGAGGGGGCTCTGTCTGTCTTGCATGGAGGATGGGGGAGGAAACTTTATTCATTTGCTCTCCAGAACTGATTAAGCGCAAACTTTCCTGTATGGTATATTGCCTATCTTTGCTACTTTGCATTTCAGGAACTTTCTTCGCTCAGTGTAGAAGCTGTCCACCAAGGCCTTACCATCCTGTTTTTACCTGGTGAAACTGAAAACAAAAATACAGATTGTCCGAAAGGCTTTATTATTCTCTACTTAGCTGTGCAATAAATTGACGTACGTGACAAGCCATTATATTTTAGCAATTCGAGGAAATTATTGAGAGAGCGTTTAGAGCCTACTATATCAACTCATATGACAATATCTAGAAGATAGCTAAATAATAAAGACAAGGTGAAAATCAGATCTAGTATCATTTTTAGGTGGCACAGAAACAGCTAATTGATTTTTCAAATTTAATACGCACACTGGCATCTTTTATATCATATCCTAAGAAATGTCTTTGAAGTTTAATATGTTCTGGATAATTAGTAATCATTCATAACATGCGTTTGCTGTGTGAATATTAATATAACGGGATCGAACTGTCTGTTGCAAGTAGGGAACTTGTGTCCAAGTGCCAACCATACCCTTGTTTGCAGCAATTTAATCAGAACTAAGGTCATATTGTAAGCGGGGACACGTGTCCGGGTGCCTTCCCACTTGCCTACGTGTATGCAACTAATATCATTCATGGCGAAAAGTATGCCACGAAATCGAAAGGTTTGACAGCTACAGGGCTACGTGTTTTTGGTTTCATATCATTTGTCTTTTTAATCATGTCATATACAAATATTATTATTATTATTATTTAGTAATGTTTGATTTTCTCATAACTGTGATCTCTTGTTTTTTGTCCTACCCCTATAAATGTATAAATTTACCTGAATTGATTCCGCAAAGAAAGCCGCCACTTTCCCTCTTGGAAGTGAATACTTAAACACCTCTTCCAATTGCCCATAATAGAAATCACAAGCCTTGCACTCAGCAGAAGAACAATCACATTGACGATTCGTTTGCACAGGAGAGTCTCTACAATGGGAGCCACCCCATAGGCCTCGATAGACATCAGGATTCATCGCCTGGAACAAGAAAAGTCGATTAAAAAGTAATAAAAGCTAGAAAAGATATAAGTAGTAAAACAAATAATATAAAATAAAATAAACTTTTTAAAGAGAACTTTTCTTAAGCAATTCGTCCCAAAAAGTAAAAATAATATTTTGTGAAAAGGATGGGGTCATATACAGCCACTTTATAAATTCTTCAATTGGCGAGCCCATGTTTTTGTTTTATTTTTAGCCATGCATAAACAAAATTAGTTTTTACTTTTTAGTACGAATCGTTTAAGAAAAGTATGTCTTTAAAAAGTTTTATTTTTCTTTCGCGTTATATGTACGAATACTTTTTCTCAAGCTAATGGGAACCAAAATCATGTTCTACCGCCAGTCAAACGCCAGATCATTGCAGGCTAGTATTTATTTCAGAATAAAGAAGTTCATATTTAAAAAAATAGTGAAATATGCTTTTAAAATATATATACCAGGTGTATGCATAAGTAGTTTCCGGTTTATCTAAGAGATGGCGCCAGCGAAAAGTACGCACCGTATTCATTTGACACATACGTCATTTTGTTCGTCTGACATTAAACTACAAACACACACAAGTTGAGTCCGCCAAACACTAGCGTCTTTGTTTTATC
>JAGDQP010030825.1:0-22328 GCA_022664845.1 Lepisma saccharinum | reverse complement strand
TTAACGGTAAATTTCCTTCACTCCCATCTTGATGTCTTTAAAACTAACTAGTGTCGTGTATGTGACGAACATGGGGAAAGCTTTTATAAGGATATCGAATAAATCGCGAAGAGATAGATATCAAGATCGACGGGATACGCCAATGATGGAAGACTATATGTGGAGTTTAGTGGATAATGATGCTTCCTGTCATAAGAGGAAAAGGCTTTCAATTGCTCAGTTCTAATAATTTCATATGTAATTTTCATTTTGTATTTTCAATACGCTCTATGCTTTCAGCGAATAATGTTACCTAATCTTTCTACAAGCAGTTACCTGGCAATAAAAGTTATTTTGTATGCTTTCAAGGTATATTTTGAATTCTAGTTTTGGGTGTAAATGTACAATAAACACGAATTTTGGGACTCGAATTAATATACATCTATATCTAATCTTACTATTGCTATAACGGTAAAAGATTCATTTGATATGTGAATCAGAGACATTAGGGGGAAACAATGGCATATTCGTGATCAGCACACCTGAACTATGAAGAAAATGTAAAAATAATTCCGATAGCTTTGCAGTTGGCCAAATTTTGTTGCGCAGTTTAATCATATTGTAGAAAAATGAATCTCAGCTAGAATGACCAGCCACATTTCCGTGTTTTTTAACTTTACCCATTCACAAGGTATTGGTGTAAAATTAGTTACGTTCAATATAGCCTTACATACATGCAGCTGATTGCAACTCAAACATAACACCCATTATATGGGTTGCATTTATCGCAAGAAAATAGGTGTTACATAAGATTAAATGACTACTTCCTCATCAACATTTTGGAGCTGACATAGTGGTGGTCTTCCTCTGACCTAATTAGATAGACACGAAGTTTAGTCCAACGGCCTGGATTGGTGTTGTGGACAGACATACAGAAATTGATGTTTAAAGCGTCTGTGACTAGTGTTGCCGACGAGACAAGATTTAGACTGTCTCGTCTCGAAAATATCTTGTCCAGAGAATGTCTCGTCTCGTTTTCTATAGCCATTTTTTCTGTCTAGTCTCGTGGCAACACTATATGTAACTGAAATTAAAAGATTCTACATTTTTAATGAAGATCGATAGAGGAAAATCAATAATATTTAACTAAAACCAAGTTACGTTAATTTTTATCTTTCATATTTAAATACGAATTTTTTTAACCTGTATCAACTATGATAGCAAAATCGCAAAATACTTTCTTTATGTATGTGAATGGCTAACAGAATTTCTAACAAATTTGAGAAGCTTACTGCTATGCTTTATTGTGATGATTTTGTCTAAAAGTGTGCATCTGTAAATCTGAATTCTTTCAAAGGTTGATGACCTCATTTGGTAAAGGATTGACAGCGACGCGACTGAAAATTGTTGCTCATTCAACCGAAAACGAAAATAACTCATCAGAGTCCAACTGATGACATTAACGTACAACTGAATAGAAAACTAAGTCTTTTGAGTACTCGATAACTGCCTGTAGTATTGCATCTTTTACTGAATTGTGTTTACTGCATCCATTCTATTATCACTGTATACATTATCGTAATGAAATAATTTAAGTCCCAAACATTTGTCAACATTGCGGTTAATAGAAACTTCAATGTTCAACGCTCAAGAACATAGGTCACATGCTCAGGCAGAACTTGGATCGCTTCAGCTAACGACACTTTAGATCGAATTAATCAAATTTCAAAATAACTTCCTGGTTTAAAGCAGCGATGTAGTCCTAATCAAACACATAGCTTCTAAAGACAGAACCTACTACTGTATTAACGTGGGCAGAGCCGTGGAGAGTCAGCTCGAAATGAAACTTTTGGGAGCTCCTTGAACTCTTCCTCACTCGTTTCGTACGAACGACGCGAGTGTACAATCTTTTTCAATGGGAGGTGATTTAGTTTAGGAATGTCTTATTTTTCCCTATGCACACCACATTGATATATACTTGCAATGAAATAATGGTAGGGTTAATTCAATACAATTATAATAGTGGTGTTAACTTAAGGTTTCTTTAAAATATTATACAGACTTGGCTTAAGCTAACAGAGTTTTGGAAAAATAAGTGGCTAGTTATAAAATATTTTACACAGAGCTATTACAGAATAGCTTTTCGAGTTTCTTTTATGCACAAAAGTGTTAATTGTGTATTAAAGGTCTAAATATCAGATTGTAAAACAATTTGCATCGTTATCGTTGTGTTGCATTGCGACGTAAAATGTTAATGGATGCGAAATTATGATGCACTCTTGATAAATGAGTTTCAATTTTGGAACGGAACAGCAGTTTAACGCTCGATTTTAAAAAATAAAAATAATAATATTGTTTATGCATGACTAAAAAGAAAAACATGGGGCAAACTCTCATATACAATTACTTAATAAATTCTTGAATTGGCGCGACCCATGCTTTTGTTTTAGTCATGCATAAACAATTTTGGTTTTTACTTTTTAGTACAAATTGTTTAAGAAAAGTATATCTTAAAAAAAAAACATTTTTAAGTTATTTCGATATTCGGATACTTTTTCTCAAGGTAATACTTTGTGACCCAAATCCTAAAGTGTTCTGCAGCCAGTCAAACCCCTTATCGTTGCAGGCTAGTATTTATTTTAGGATAAAGAAGTCTATATTAAAGTATGTTTTTAAAATATATATATACAGAAATATATGAAAGTAACAATATAATATTGTATCGAAGGCAATAAAAGCCAAATATTTGAAAATCTACTTTATGCCGGATTTGATATCTGGAAGGGATGGCGCATCAATACACTGCACAAAGAAAGCAAAAAACCACTGGAAAATCCTAGAAAAACAGGTGTGAAATAGAGATGGGAAAAATAGTGTAGCAGCTAGTTTTTCACTGCTACTTCGACTATACTGCTATCACTGCTACCACCGTTAAAAAATAGCTACTGTCTTAGGCCCGGTTCTGACGAGCGGAAATAGTGCTGAACTTATGCTGAACGTCTTAAGCACTCTGTCCGCAAGGCAATGCGGAGAAAATGCTGACACGCAGCTGAAAATGTTACGTCGAGTTTGCCAGTCAACATGGATGATCGGCACCGTGCAGTAGTGGCGTACCGTACGTAGAGCTGCAAATAATAAAGAAACGCAAGAAAACTAAAAAATATTGGGTATATCCATCAGTTAGTAGCCGTCTGACACAAGGAGCTTTCTATGTGTTGTTTGGTCAACTTCGAGAAGATGAACCTAATTTTTTTAATTACTTCAGAATGTCAGTTGCAAGTTTTGATGAACTATATCATACACTGAAGGACACACTGCAGAAGAAAGATACGAACATGAGAATGGCTGTACCTGCAATGGAAAAGCTTGCCATGACACTGAGGTGAGTTTTTTTGTAACTATTTCCACTATGATTGTTTTGTTTTTTACGGGAATTGAATTAGAGACCAAAAGTCAAAATTTTCGCTTTCTGATTAACATTGTCGAGAAATATATATGGAAGATATTGAACATCTTACGTCTGTAATATAAATTATCTCGACAAGAAGACATTCACCAATCGATATATCCCATTTACCTGAACAAAATGATATGCGTGAGTGCGTAGGTGTCGTTGAAGGAAAGTCCAGGAGACCTTCATGTCAGTAGTTTCCGATACCTTCCGTGCTTGTTAACAGATGAAAACAATGCAGAAAGCTCGTCACGTGATTAATCAGCCTCGAAAACGTTCAGCAATCTTTCCGTTCGTCTGGCCTGCTGCATAAGACGCACTAGAAATAGCAGTCAGCTCAGTCGTCGTTCAGCACTTTGTCCGCTAGGGCTATGCTGCAGGAGCGCTTAAGAAGTTCAGCATCAGCAGGCCAGTCAGTCCATGTGACCTCTCCCATTACTTTCTTCAGCCATAGCGTAGCTTACGGAAAGAATACTAAGACGTTCAGCATAAGCTCAGCACACTTTCCGCTCGTCAGAACCGGGCCTTAACTGCGGTTTTTCTCCGAAGTTTGCTAAAGATAAAACTCATTGTTTCCTTTTTTTCTAAACAAACAGAACTGCTAGTAGAACGGAACAAAAGGGCAGAGAATTGTCTGCGGAGACGTGTGAACACTACGTAATGAATGGCGTCTTTTAAGTGTTTGCGGAACGGCTAGAAAAAGCTCTCGGAAAGCACTGATTGCTAATTGTCTTCATAAGCCGATCCAAGTGGTCGTGCTGGGTAGCCTGGCGACTCAAGGATCGCAGATTCGAATCCCGTCTCGGGCATAGATGTGATTTTAACTGTAGTTAGGTAACTCAGTAAGATAAAGCCCGTTTAGGGTGAACAAAGTTTAAAAAAAATGGCGTAATGGGTAAGGCGTTGGACATGGAAATCTGCGGTCCCGAGTTCGGTAGTCGTTCACCTTAAACCCTTTTTTTTATTAAAAAAAAGGAGTATTCCCGTTATATTTTCAATTGCTATTGTTTATTTTATACATTTATTTTCATTGAATGTTTTTTTGTAGTCTATTCTTTTCTGTTTATTTTGATTCTGTACTCTACTTCAGATTTAATAAATAAATAGTAAGAAAATGGGTAATGCATTGGACTTGTAATTCCGGGTTCGGTACTCGTTCAGCTAAAGTTTTTTTTAAAGAACAATACCTTTTTCCTTTCTGCTTTCGAAAAAAAGCTTTGCTTTTGCGATTAGACTGTTTTCTTCCTTTTAGGTGAATAAAAAAATACAAACTTTAAACATTTCATAAAATTCACAGACATAGGTTGGAAAGAGTCAGGTTAGGTTTTTTTTTTTTTTTTTTTTTTTGTAATACGCAATGAAAACATTTATTGTTTCAAACTGTTGCAACATATATTAAACTGCCTAGATGTTATTGTTACGGAATTAATCACTCCAGGATTCTTTACGCTGACGAGAACACTGTGACGTCATGATTGTCCCTCTCCGCAAACACTCGTAAGGGCAGAGGGAGAAGTGCTCCGAGGTTAGAGTCCAGGGATTCTGCCAGAACCCACCAAATGGGAGTTCTCAAGCATTATTTTTTTACAGTAAAAATAAATAAAACCCTAAAATTCTACTTACCAATTTTGGGTTTATACTCTCCAAACTTAAAAGCCTGCCAGAATCACTGTACTGGGCCAGATATATTTATTTATTTATTTTGCATGATTGAAAACATCCAAGAACAAAATTGCGGCAAACTGAATTACGGCAAAAGGTATCAAAGATTATTTAATTGACAACTTATCACATCAATGGACAAAATCTCGAGATCGCTGTCCATTGTATTTCATAAGTAGTCTACTAGTGCGCTATCTTCTTAAAATTTTGATAATGCTATTAGATTTTGAAATATTTTGAAAAATGTTAGAAAAGTGGGGGAGAGAGTGACGAGGGCCCTTAAGAAGCATCGCAAAATGTACTCTTAACTAGTTTTGGTCTACCCCTCCTCCGATCTGTGGGTTAATAATACAACACAAATAAATTCGGAGAGCATCTAACAAAACAGTAGAATTATACTGATACATTTTTTTAGAAAGAGTACCGGCACAGTGTTATAAAGAATACGCATAGAGTTTTACTTATTATAAGCGATGATGTTGAATAAATATCAAACGCATCTTACAGATCTGAGCACATAGTGCTCTATACAGAAGAAAAATAATCCTGTGGATGGCCTGTTTCATTACTTTGAACTGACAGGTACCAGTTTTGAGACAAAAAAAAATCCTTGGATACCGACAAGAAATTATTGCTTTTGCACACAAGTTCTGTTATGAAGGCACTAAAATCAAATTTATTCTATTTAGAGAGAGAGAAAAAAACAAACCTTTTAAGCCTGTATTTAGTATAAATTACTTGGAACGTATAATGCAGTTTCGTATTTTGACGAAGTGAAGTTATAGGGAATAAGTGTATAACGGTCCGGGCTTCATTCTTGTTATGGAACCTTGAACACGGATATGACAAAAATACTCTCACGGAACAGGCTTTGATCTTACAGGAAACACGAAAAGCTACAGCATTTACGGAATTCCGTCAATATACGGAATACTTTAAACCTTTATTCTTACACATTCATAGGAGAGAGAAGTGAGGAAGGAGTGGTCATAATGTCTAACGTGTGCAGTGTTGGGTTAGGTACTTGTTTTTTGTACCTAGGTACTGACCTTAAATTGTACCTAGGTACAAGTTGATCAATGTACCTAGGTACAGGTACAGGTACTGATAAGTGTACCTAAGGTACTTTCTTAGGTACTTGACCCAGATATTGCTAAACGGCTGGAAATTATATCAAGAACTAATAGGATGCTGATCGACTAGAGTATCACCCGTACATGGTTACATGTCATAATAATAATAATAATAATAATAATCAACATTTATTATTGAGCAGGATAGGTTCATTTAAAGTGTGCTGTGTTATTTAACACTTGTTTAAAAAAACGGGCATTTTCATGCAGCATACTGTATATTAATAATATATACAGGAATGAAAACAAAGGAAGGAGTCAGCAAATGTCGAAATTTAAATACTAAACTGATAAATCATTAATATAAATATCTTTCTGCTGCGTAAATAAATCTTTCACCATGCTTTTAATTTATATGTTTTTTACGTATTTTTTTAAAAAGGGAATTCGGTGCTGAGCATGAGTGGCGTCCATTGTTTCTTGATGCAGGGTGGTAATGTAATGCACCGATACATTTCGACGGATGATAGTACATAAAACAATAACAAGAAAATTTTAAATCATCTGGTGGAAATTCCGCCGAATTTCGGATCTATAGGCAAATCAACTGTAGAGGTTCAAGTATCCAATAGAACTAATGGTAGAGCTCATGCGGAATGCTATTGTCAAAGACTTCAAACTTGCTCCATCTAAATTTGTATATTTCAAAATTGTGCACTGGGTGCGCAAGGGATTTCTCAGAGGAAGTAGGTGATTCCTATATATTCTCTGAACATAAATTGCACACGAACTATTGTTATCTGCAGGGAAGAAAATTTCTGAGAACCTCTACTTCCTTTGGGAAATTCCTTGAGCACTCAGTGCTCGAATATGCATTTTTAATAGATTTGTTTTGAAGTCTTTGATGATAGATAGCATACCAAATCAGGTCTACCATTAATCAGGTCTCTCACTCTTTTGGAAAGCTTTAGCTCTGAAATACGGCGGAATTTCCACCCCGATGATCAGAACTTCTTTTCTGATTTTCGTTCTTAAGACTGAAAAAAAATCAATCTGCAATCGTTCTTGAGACTGAAATAAAATTCAATCTGCAAGAACTACGCGTAGTATGCCGCACCTAAAAAGAAAAAGATTTTGGGAACCCGTTACACAGCCTAAATGGCCGGAGCTATAAAAACGACATTTGGTATAAAGGTAGATCATCACTAGTAAATTAAGAAAATATTGCAAAATGTTGAAAAAGTCGCCATCTTGTATCCAAAATGAATTTTTCATAGGATAGGCCACTCAGTACTTCCAAAGGTTTAAACGCATAAAATGTTTAACTCCATGAAGAAGCCAAGTAAACAGAGAAGTTAACACATTATGTGAAGGAAGCTCCCAACATTAAATTTGTTTTTAAAAATATTCCAGATAGGTGAGGTTTTAGGTAATAAAATATTATGATACAATAATTTGAAAAATAAATAATTCTTTTAAATTTCATGAAGTAGTATAGCTACAATGTTCAACTCATTGAGAACCTAGACAAGATCTTAATTTCTGTTATTCCTCATTTCTTTCTCCAGTGAAGGAAAACGGAAATTAGCGTTCGAACCAAAAATAACATTAAAAATAATTAAATGGGACTAATTTATTTCTGACAAATGGGAAAAACAATGCGTTGCGAAACATTAAAATATAAATATTTTCGTTCTTAATTTATATTTATTTATGGATCTTACAGGCAGCTATGGGATAAGCTCGTCATATGTCAGAGGGATGTCGTCCTTCGGGAAACACACAGAAAGAAATAGCGGTGTTGATTCAACACTTCTCGGTGTCCCAGGGCGTCCACCACTTCTCTGTGTTGAATAAACACAAAAAACGGTGTTGATTTCGGTTATTTAACACAATAGATGTGTTGTCAATGATCCTTCAACACAATGGAGGGTATCATACTAACACTATCACATTGTTTAATCAACCATTTATTGTGTTGATTTAATACAGAGAAATGGTGGCCACCTTGGGACACCGAAGTGTTGAATCGACACAGCTATTTTTGTTGTGCACTTTTTCGAGTACATGGAGGGTTAAGTTAACGGCCATGACCTTTTGTTTAGATATTATATCAAGATTCGATTGGTGAAACAGAAATTCCTTGGAAAACCTCGGTCGGTGTGGCCGACAGCAGGATTCGAAGCTGCGTACCTCCCCGGTGCCGATCCAAGGTCTCAGATAATGTATGTTACCAATGTATGTGTGTATTAAAAGTATTGTACGTCTGTGATGCTCTTATAATCCACAAAGGGTAGTTCATTCCTAATAGAATAACATTGCATCAAACGTCCAAGAACCAGTTAGTTTTTCTTCAGTTAATAAAAAATCAACGAAGTAGATGAATCCAGGGTGTATTAAATCTTTAAATAATGTTCCGAAACTAGAAACTAACGTCATAGTTTGTCTTTTAAATATGTCTGCATCTGCATTCATTCCATGCTCCCTGCCGATAAAGGTTTTTGCGACATTTGTTTACTTCCCAAATTTTGGAAAAGCTTTTACTTAAAAAGTTCGAAGAAATTGCCAGCGTTGGAGTAAAAGATTTCCAAGTTTATGCTAATAAATGAATCATATATTGGACATGAGTCAGTTGTTTATTTTTGGGACTAAGTGAGGCAGACCGTTCCAAGATTCCTTCGAAATCTATGTTACTACCCTAATATTAGAAACATTTTATAAAACTTTAGATTTCGATTATTAGCTGAAGTACCTAAGAAAAGTACCTAAGATTCAGGTACTAGGTACAGCAAAAAAGTACCTAGTTACAGATACTAGGTACTGCAAATGAAATGTACCTAGGTACATGCTTTTGGTACGTGATTTGTACCTAGATATTGTACCTAGGTACTACCCAACACTGAACGTGTGTAGGATTTGAGGCTTCGTCAGCTAGGTCTATACTCCTTTATAAGATCCCCAAGTTATAGCCTTCGACAGTAGGCTACAGGATTGGATAGACTGTCTGTGTCTACTGCAAATCTTTGTTTGGTGACAGCAGTAAAAATCGAAGTGCACGAACGCTTCGTGACGGTCAACGCTCAAAGACTCTTGTGTATGAAGCCTTTGAAGAAAATTCGGATTCTTTTATTAAGGGAGTTCCACAATGTAGATGCCCCTTCCTCTTCGGGATCTTTGGTCGAGACTACGTTGATTCTACACAGTGTTGCTGAAAGAAGTCTGCTTTGCTGTAACACTACTACAGAATTGATTAGTATTTGCATATAATACTATCTTTCCTATACAGGATGCTTGCATAGATGATGCTTAACTTTATGCCTTCAAAGAATTAACACTCTTGTCGTGTTTCAACATATAGTTCAATGAATTGTTTATATCTCTACAAACGTTTGAAATTAGGTAGTAGAACTGACTTCTTATATGCTGGAACGCCGAACTCGTTGGTCGTATAGACTAGGCCATCTACGAGGTTGCAGGTTTGAATTCCGCCTTCGACATGGATGTTTGTGGATTTTAAAATGCATTTTACTCCCATCGGACCGAGCTGAAGTCATAGTTACTAATAGGCCTATAGCTCAGACAAAATAAAGTTTATCAGAGTTTTTATACGATGGAATGAAAATTATCAAACTCGAGGTGATTTTGATCTTAACTTCAACAGTGGTCTTGCAACTATGAAAAAAGAGTTGTGATTTAGAAATTATTTGTGTTATTTTAACAAATCTGCTATTACTATAGGTGCATATAGATTCGAATTTCGAAGTTGAACGAGTTGTTTATTTTGTCAGCCCCATGTCTCAGTTACAGTTATAACTCATATAAAATTAGTACTTTACAGAGTACACGAACGAAATGAAAATGTAGCAACTGAAACACATGAATAAAATACACGTGACGATTCGTATGAGAAGTGTAATAAAGAATTTCCTATGTGAAAATTGCTGCCTCAAATAGGTTAATGAGACTCATTCTCTAATTGAGGCCACGATTCTCCCTTGTTCTCTAGTTGTCTCTAACTTCAACAGACAAAGAAAATGAAGCAGAATAAAGAATATTCTGTTTGTTTCTGTATAATGTTGTCATAACAACTTGAGATGTTTTTCAATGTTGTGGTGAAAAGCCTGAGGTAGCAATCATACAGTCTGCGAAATAGGAACAGCTTCTTTTGTTTAAGTGATGACAAAATTTTAAAGAGAAATCAACAGTTTCTGTCTGTTCAGTAAGATGTAGCGCTCTCCAATTGACACGAGGCTTCGTAATATCCAAATATTGAACGAAAATGACAGGTACAACGCACTTGATAAAACTGATAATGACAGCATAAACAAAGGATAGTTCAATCTGTGGCGTTTATCGTTCAATTTACCCCACAGAGCAGCATATAATGGAATGCAAAATTAATTATTCAATGTAATCACGAAAGAAATGTGAGCCACTCTTGATGGTAACTTTAATGTTCATCACTATTCTTTTCTTAATCTAATCAATTTATCTATCTTCCATATTATATGGCGAAAGGGACTATTGAGAAATTAACACGTCATTTTGTGAGTGGATCAGGCAGATTAAAATCCTAGTTATATTTCGAAACGATCTTGATCAATACCTAATGATGACCAGCAATAATCCCTATCACAACAGCATATTGTTTACGTTCGTTTCTTTCTTTCTATGTAAATAATTTTACTCCATATTCTTTTCCGGACCGAAAGACAATACTTCACTTTACAGACCTATACCTTTTCTAACCTCCTTGTTAATTATCTGTGAAAAAATAATCAAAGACAGACTCTTCAAATTGACCTCTCCTTATATCAACCCTGTTCAACACGGATTCTTGCCTAACAGTTCGTAAAAACTTCGGTAAACTTTATTTTTATGTGGGCCAGTCTAGTAACTTTGGACTTCGGCCCGTCAAGATTCGCCTTTAGCTGTTAAAACCCACACCCATGCCCCAGCCGGGACTCGAACCCGGGACCTTCGAGTCGATGGCCTACCGCTGCAGACCGCTCGGCTACCCGGCCGGCGCCTAACAGTTCGTCTCACAAATCTCAGTACACTTCTTGCACAGATCATCAAATGTATTTTAAATAACACACAGTTATATATTTTGATATATCCAAATGTGTTTGATTCAATATCCCACACTCATCTGCTGTACAAACTTTTAAATAGGTACAATATTCATTCAATAATCATCTACAGGAACGTTGTCAGAAAGTGGTACTATCTGAAGTGTTATCTGTTCCTCAACCTGTGACCTCTGGAGTACCGCAGAGTAGTGTGCTAGAGCCGTTTCTTTTTGTATTGTACGTAGATGACTTGGTCTGAAACTCCAATGGATTATTACTATTTGCAGATGGTTGCAAAATATTCAGAGAAATAGTCGAACCTCATGACGCAACATCACTGCAAAGTGATATTGATCGCTTTAGTACATGGTGTAATGACTGATGCCTAATAAATAACCGCCAGAAATGCAGTACACTCACGATTTCTTTAAAGACAACACAGATTTCTTCTATCTATACTATAGACGATATACCTACTAAGAAAGTTGAGAGTCAGAAAGATCTTGGAATTATCGTTGATACTAAGATCACTTTTTCCGATCATATTCTGTCACAAACAATCTAAGCGTCTGTTGAGCCTTTTGTACCGGTTGCGCCTTAGAGAAGTGACCTTTCCTCTCTTGTCACCTTCTAGAAAGCATTCGTTTCTCCGAAATTAGAGTATTGCTCCGCGATATGGTCGATGGCCAGTCTAAGTTACCTCTCAAGATTGAACACTGTATTTAACTTCTTCCTAGCTATTGTGCGCTACAGAATAGCAACCCTGGTGACCTCATGGGACCCGAGAGGCTGGAGTGCTTGCTTTCTGTGCGCGTGGTCACGGAATCAAATCCCGCCGGGGTCCATTGAACGCAGTGGTTCGGAGCTCACTTTGCCAAACAAAAAAACTGTAGGTCCCGTCCTTAGAAGCTCACAGCTCGTTTGCACGCACCAACCACTCGCAGCATGATTAAACAGGATCTTTTAAGTAGCATACACCTCCACCCACCGCAAATCCGGAGAAAAATTGCCGATCTCAAATTCTTGTATAAATCAGCCCATGGAAATTTCAGATCTGAATCTCTTTTGCCTGAACTTCATTTCCGCATTTCTACTAGACATACTCGAAGCAATCACCTACTTTACCTAGATCGACCCAGGCTTTCTATTATCCACTGCTCGCTCTTAAATAGGTTGCCCAAACTCTACATGATCTACTGATTAACATGATCTATTTAGCACTGAAACTTCATTTAATTAAGCAGTGAGACGCTTTCTATATTCCCGCTAACTGGTATCTCAACGCTAGATTTGTTTTCTTTTGTTATTGTTATTATTATTATTAAATATTTTTTCTCATATTGTTAAACATTCTAATATAAAATGTCCTAGCCAGCTGTATTTAGAATTTTGTTAAATAAATAAATAAATATGAGGCGTATGCACGAACAAAAGTCTATGTACTATCTTTTAAAATGGAACATAAACTTTTGTTCCCGTATACGCCTCGCCTCATATATTTTTAACGCCGTACGTCCAAGTTAACTCTTTTAACATTATTACCCGTAAATTACACTGTGTTACTATGTTGCACAGAGCACTGTAATACGTTCCATGAAACCTACAGTTACGCTTCATATGACGTGAATGCTGCCTTTTGCTGTAACCTTAAACGGACATTACTCATGGTTCCATCGGTCCTATAGAATAGGAAGCAGGGAGAGCTGACATTATGCATTTCAGCCATTTATTTCCGAACAACCTGGTATTTGTGAACACCTTAATAGTTTATTATTATTATTATCGAATGTGCCCTGTAACCAGAATTCCTAGGTTCGAAACCGGTGATGGGCATCTTGAATGGTTACTATAAATGAGTCATCCTTAGAAATTTTCAATTTCTAAAGTTTAAATTTTTCGATAAAGATTACATATTTTTTATCGGAGTTGTTTCACATTTCTTTCTTTATGACTAAGAAATTGTTATAGGCCAATTATTCCTCTACGAATAATGTCCATTAATCAGACTAATATATGTATTTGTCTTTTACCATTGAAAAAAAAAATATTGCCGTTTTATTTACTTAACTTGATTTTCTGAGGTGTAAGAATGAAGTCTTTTGTTCAACACAACTGGAAGGCCAGGAGCGGAAGCGCGAAAGATTTCCATTGCAGTTATAATTTTGGGATTCGTTTGGTGGAGCTGTGGAACACGAAAAAAAAATGAGTGGATAGCCAATCAATCCCAGGAAGCGATTTCAACAACACAGTTCAGCATTATTATTATTTTATAAAGTAATCCATTGATGCGTGTTTGCCAATGAGGAGTATGCGCGAACAAAAGTCAACGTGCTATCTTTTAACATGGCACATAGACTTGTTCGAGCATACGCCTCATAGTTAGAAACAACAAAACAGGGAAAATCTATTTGTAATGTTGCTCGCTCTTTAACTTAGAATAATACCATGCATTGCATCGCAGGAAAATACTAACAAAACTGAAATATACTTATCCAGTAAGATAATCTGCATTTTTGATAATCCGATACGTATTTGGTAATTCGGAGACACTAAATTATAGTGTGAATGTTTTAGACAATGGTTAGAGTAACTGATCAAATAAGAAAACTTAGAATAGCTTAAATTGAAACTCGAAGTATAGAACTATGAAGATAAATCTTAGTATTCCATATTTCGATATGTTATGATTTTTTATTGTATGCTATGCTATAGTATAATAGTGTCCTAGAAACGGACAGACTATATCAAGGCTAACATGGAATGATGCCGTTCTGTAACTTGTCACACTAAGCCTGTAGACATTAAAAATAGTTAATCTGTTTAACGAGCAACTTTTTAAACATTCAATTGGGCCAATGTCTGCCTTAAATAATTCCCCCTCCCCACCAGATTAACAGGTAGACACCCTTGTGGAGTTCAACGGGTGCACAAACCACGATGACAAAAGAGGAAGAGATTTCGAGGACAGCTATTTATCAACTTGCCGAGAAGCAGAAGCACTTCCTACACAAAGAGCAGATTACAAACAAGAGCATTTTAAAAACGTGATATCACCCGCGCACTAAACCGGACATAAGCAGGTATTGATATTCCGTGTCTTGTAAAGAAGGCGGCGGGGAAAGGAAGCAAAGTAGTCCAACCGCTTGGCAGATGGCCAGGAGAGCCTCTCCACATCAAGGCGGAACTACGTTGGCCTACATCGAAGCCTCACAGACCGAGATTGCGGTCAACACATCAAAACACACGTCACGAGTTCCCCGAGCCCCTCGGTCCCCTGCTCTTCCTATTTCCCAGGCTTCTTCCGCTGCGACCTCCAAAAGCGAACTGCGAAACACTAAATGCCCAAGTGACCACATTAACAAACCAAGTTTAGAAAAAAAAAAGTTCTGATATTGCAAATATATGTAATTTATTTCACAGGCTGAGAACACACACGCAAAAAGAAATGTATTATTTTACTATAATTTAGTATTTTGATTTCTTATTTGTCGTGTGTCAATTACTTTTGGTTTTGGCACATCCAAATCTATTGCCATTGTAATTTTCAAGGAAATTAGTAATAGCAAATTTGTATTATAATATTACCTTGCGTTGATTCACAATAGTTGCCATATCACTAATTTCTGTGTGATGGATTAGCGCGGACAATCACAGACATTTCATCATGCTTCATGTTTATAGATGTTCGTAGTATAGATGCGACTTTGCATCAGAAAGCTGAGGTTGTGCGACCGTTTTTGTTTTGTTTTTTTTATCTCGGAGACTTAAATATTCACATACATGTAAACTCACAAGCATGACATAAATTTATACTTAAGAGTAACGTAGCCTATTGATTTCCGTAACATTTATTCAGTCATAAGTTAAATTATTGTTAATTTTCCAAATGCCCGTCGACAAGGTAAAGTAGTCGGTAAAGTGGTCACCTTGTGACTGGGAGGATCCGGGTTTGATTCTAAGTGTCGGCCAAGCTGATGTTTACTTTGGTAACGTCAGGCAAATGCTGGGATGGGATTTTAAATAAGGCTAGGACCGATTCTTCCCAATATACTTTCCCTTGTTATTCTTGTCAACAGCATATATCCATTGTTAACACTGGTTAACATATATCAAGTGTAAGCCCTGTTCCACACTGGGCGAGTTGGTCGCACACCAAGTCGCAATCCATACTTTCTTATGAAGCGCCACACACGAGGCGACTTGATCGCAGAGAGAATCGCAATGTCCGCGATTCCAAAGGAGGAGTCGCTTTCCATGCATTCAACTTTATGGAGCACCGCACACTAGGCGACTTGGCTACTCGATTGTGAACAGGGTTCACAGTTGGTTTCATTATCGACCTCTTTTTACCCCGACATACAGTAGAACCCTGTTATTTCGTCACATATGGGACTCAGGGCTTGGTCGGAACGCAAGAAAGGTCGGATTATCATAGGAGCCAAAATATTTAATATACATCGGTAATACAGTAAAGCACAAAGAAATCTATTTGATAATTAAGGAAAACTAGGAAACCAGTCACCAGCTAACTGACTCAACAATACACGTAGTGTTTCAAGACCAAATGGAGATGATTAGGTAACGAATGTGACAACACGGATATTAAATTCTTTTACGCAAATCGGCACAAAATCACACTCCGATGGCTGTTTATGGAAAGACAACTGTATTATTATTCCTAGAAGTTTACGTTTACCATATATGAGAATATTACACCATATATGAGAATATTACATAATCAACATTCAGGGGCAAACAAGATTAAGCAATTAATCAAAAATTCAGTTTGATGGCCGAGAATGGATCAAGTCTTGAATTAATTTGTTCAAAACTGTAAGTCATGTGCATGTATGAGAAACCGTGCCTTGGCCTAAAACAGATACACCGTTCCAAAGGTTTCATGCAGATTTCGGTCATTGGAAAGGTTTTAATTTCTCCTATGCATAGATAGCTATTAAAATTTGATTACAGGATGGCCTGTTAAATTCACATGTACGAACGAAGCCTGCTCTTGTTTAGAAGAGTTGTTTAAAACTTTTGGCTACCCAGATACACTGGCTACAGATAACGGGTCTCCATTTTCGTGACAGTTGTTTGAGCGTTACTGTGCCAAAAATGGGATTGTGTTATTAAACTCCCGCCAGGGCACCCTCCTACCAATGTCGTGGCGGAAAAAGGAGTGCAAATTATTAAGAAAACCCTTAATTAGAAATTCATACAAAATACTAGTAGGCTAACAGATTCCTTATTCAAAACTTGGTTACAGGACATCACTTACGCTCACCGATGTATGCCAACACGTGATATAGAGAAATCTCCTAGTCAGTTACTTCTCATAAGGAGACCGTCAACATTGTCATGCCGAAACCTACCCTCAAATTTTTTGTACGTGTCGATTACACCAAAATAACACGCCACACAAAATTTGAGGTGCCAATTAAAGTGCAAGTGGGCCAAAAATTTGTCAGAACCCGGACAATTTTGCTGCCATAATATGAATCAGGTTTGCTATACTGTAGCAGAGAAACGGTGGAGAGAACGACCGCGCTTACTACGTGGAGAATGCAGAAACGAGTCGAGAGAAAAATGTTTGGCACGAGAAATGTACTCTGCCGTGGTCCTAATTTTTTTCTATTTTTGCGCTCAATTCTTAAAATTCACTTTTTTGTTACTTCCCTTTTCTAAAAATCACATGAGAAATTCATAAATAACGTCATATCTTGACAGTCAATGACGTCGGCTTAGCAAATGAAAATCAAAGTTGTACTCACTACATCTATTTAAGCAATGTTTATGATTGAAGATTGCAGTTTAGAGGGGATTTCCATGATTGACCTATTATATAGCATTAATTCCCTGATAATGAAATTCTTACGTTACAATACCTGTCTATTCGGAACCCCTTCAACTTAAGTAGGAACTTCGATTGTGGTTTACTAAGCCAATACGGCTTGCGTCATTCTCTGTCGAAATATGACATCACTTATGATGAGGCTGCTTTAACTTTGAGCGCTTTTAGCTCCAAAATACGTGATTTGAAATTTCTTCAAAGGAAATTCTTTTTTGTTTTGATGTGAATAATCACCTCCCGAAGTTTTCCCCTTATTTCAGGGTTTGATAAATTGAATTCTTATTAACGTCCTAAACGATCTGGTGAGTTTCTAAGGACAGAACCTACAGTCTTTGGTAAAGTAGGCTCCGAAAAACTCCGTTCAATACAACCCGGCCGGCGTGAATTGAAACCGTTACCACGCGCAAATAAAAGCCAGTACGTTAAGCTCTTAGCTACTCGGGGTCACCGTTATTTCAAGGAGACACTACGTATAATGACGACTTAAATTATACTAATTCTGCATGAGACTGAATTTCGGAGTCTTACAACCCCCGGACCCCTTTCATACTCCCCTGATTGAAATGTATCTTGATATGTAATGTTGCGTAACCAATAGTTGGTTCAACCTGCGATAATTGCATAAAATAGGTTTCGAAATTATGAACTACTCTAACACAGTGATTTCGCCACTCTTCTCCCCCTCACCCCGTGGTGGGTTTCACCTCCAAATTTTCGTCAATCGCCCAACTTCAAATTTTAGCGGTAAAAATTCATAAAAGTCGTGCGAAGCTCCACTTACACCATCCCAATTTTGATTTTCACCCCCCAAACTGAAAATCCTGGCGGAATCCCTTCTCTAACATGTACTAGCAACCCCATGAGCAAATTTGGCTGGCCGACGAGGGCCACGCCATCGGCCCGATGCGATTTCCTGATGAGAAGTAGTCTATCACCCTTACTTGCACACGATTTACGCACCTGGAAACTTGTGTAACATGTAATACTGCACACACAACAGGTGCCACGTAAGTAAGTTAATCTAAAATTGAGCTTTTATATTGCATTATTACAGTTCGGAATATAGAACTCCAAGTTATAGACAGTTATTTTAGAACTGTTATTTGAAGCATCCGTTTTAACACCTAATTGTACATAACAGCTACTGTTATAACTGTTACGGAAAATAGCACTAATGCCCATCCCTACTCCACCTGGCACTCGGCCAGTGTAACCAGCTAAATTTATATTATGGCAGTAAAATTTTCCAATTTTTCACAATGTTTTGGCCCCACTTGCACTTTGAATTAGCACTTAAAATTTTGTGTGGAGTGTTATTTTCGTATAAACGACACATACGAAAAATTTTAGGGCAGGTTTCGGCATGACAATGTTGACGGTCTCCTTGTCAGCTATAATCAGCGTAATCATTATTCATTGATTTGGCAGAAGAAGCGCAAGCAAAGGTTATCTCATGACTCAGGAACAAGATTCAGTCCAAAACTGTTTGGGTTTTAAACCATAGAGATAAGGTGCCAACAATCATTCAAGGAACAGTTATAAGGTAGCTTGGAATAAATACTTTCTTGGTCCAGATGGAAGGTAAGAGGCGAGTATACCATAAACATCAGTTACATTGGAGTAAAGACACGCAGTTAAATTCAACAGCAGCAAAAAATGCACTAAGAATTTTTGCGTTTTACCGAGTGAGGGTTAAATGAAAACTCGGTTAAGATTAGCCGAGTTACGGTAAAATAATACCCTTTTTGAAGAAATGCTGAGGGTTATTTTTGCCGAAATTAATTCGGTTAAAGGAGAATTACATGTTTTACCGACGAAATGGGTTATTCTTGTTAACAAAATCGACAAAAATATTTTAACCCACTTACACGGTTACTTTAGACGACAAAAGCGCCAATTCTTATCTTCTTCCCAATTTACCCTCGTACGTGGGTTACATTTGACACTTTTTCCTCGGTTGCAGTTAACCGTTTTATAGGGTAGATGTGGCCGCGCTTTTTTTAACCGAGTATCTCAGTTACTTTGAAAATGGTGGGCGTTCTGTGCATGCATGAAAGCGTACCGCAATGACGAAACAACCCAGTGAAGAAAATGCGCCCCAACCCAGACGGTCCCATTATTGCCGCCATCGGCCCGGCGTCGGCGGTGTGATAGTCAGGAAAAAATCGCATTTAAAGGCGGTCCACCGACGGCCCGACACCAAATGGACGCGTTAGGCGCAAAAATTCCTGGTGTCAAAGTGGCCTAAAGAGCGAAGCTAGGAGTGTTCTCACTAGCTTAAACTGATCCTTGCAGTGTACCAATCACACCTGTACATTTTGTGAAAATGTTTAGCAAAAGGGTGGGAAAGTTTTTTGCCTCCCTTCTACCGATTATGCAGTTGGGATTTGGTCGGAACTGAGGAAAATGCCGACCATGTCCTAACAAGGCGGGATTATGACGGCAAGAATAGTCAAGAAGAAGGCGGGCCACCAACTATCTGAGACAGTCAGCAGAAAACAGTTTTAATTAAAATCAGTGATAGTCACGATACATCTACAATAGTCATTAATTTCTTCATTATAGAGATTAAAAAATAAATTGCAAATGTCAGTTGGGATCGTCGGCTTCACTCGGCGCTTGTTCTGAACCCGACTCTACACCGACGGTTGAGATATGGGCGGCAGCATTTGTATGGGCCTAATTCTAGCCGAGGACTGTAACTCTCTAATATATATTAAAATATGCTTATTACATTAAAACATTTCATTCGTCTTTTTACAGAGATCTGTAGTAAAAAATATTTAAAAAATACAAAGAAAGTAAATACAATGAAATTAACTACATTTTTCATGTTCTCGTTTGCATGTTGAAAACATTGAATTTTAAACTATATTTCAACGAACATTTAATTTCGTTAACAGGGCGTTAATCTATAACATAGATTTACCTTGATGTGTGATTTCTAAGGCGACATATTACACTTATTACGAAATACAAATTTAATAGTGCAGCTATGATCAAGGTGTTAAAGAAGAAGAACTGCACATAAGAAAGAAAAAGGTAAATATTCTTTATTTTTATTTGTATATGAGGGTGTACAATGCGTACCAACTCCATTCAAGACTGCCTGTTAATACAGATACCGTAAAAGAGCAGCAATTTCACAACGTGGATCCACGGATGAGTGGATAAGACGACGAGCTAGCAACGAGAAGTGCAACACGTTCCTGTGTTTGAGCCCCACAACAGACACTGAGATTACTTACTGTTGGAAAATTGACACCGTAAATCATGATGAGAGCAACGCATAAAATGAAACTAAGTGTGCGTGTACCAATAGAAACTTGTCAATAGTAGTTGAAGTACTCGTCTAAAACCGAGGAAAACGCTAATTCTTACCCAAAACTGGGTAATAGTTACCCAGGCATTCGGTAAAAACTACCGAGGAAAAGGGAAATGTTTACTCACTAACTCGGCAAAAGTAACCCAGAAACTCGGTAAAATTAACCCAAGGGAAAATGGTAATTTGGAAGCACTACGAAATTTTAAACGAGATACTCGGTTACTTTTGCCCAGCAACTCGGTAACATTAACCCAAGGGAAAAGGGTATCTTTACGCTCTACGCATTTTTACCCGAAAAACTCGATTATTTTTGTCCAGAAAGTCGGTAAAATTAACCCACAAAACAAAGGTGATTTTACGCAGTACGACGTTTTAACCGAGGAACTCTGGTATTTTTGCCCAGAAACTCGGCAAGCTTTAACCGAGAAATGCAATTTTAACCAAGAAACTCGGTTTAATCTTCCGAGAAAAAGGATAATTTTTGCTCACTGAACTCGGCAATAGTAGCCTAGCAATATTGGCTTAACTTTACCCTGTACGTAGTCGGTTAATTTAATCACTTATCTCGGTAAACAGAAAGTTCGTTCAATTTGCCGTGAAACTGGGTTAAACGAAGAGATAAAAATCTACCGAGTTGTTTTCTGCTAAAATAACCATCTACTCGGTGTGCTACATACTACATAGTGTCCCTGCAGCTCGGTTAAATTTAACCGTCTTTCGGCTAAGTTAACCCTGAATTTTTTCTGAGTGAATGGATACCTACTTTACCGGAACCAAATCAGTCAGTTGACATGTCACAGTGTAGGACTGGTTAAGTTAGACACTCGACAAGACAAAGACATCGACCTTACTGGTGGCAAGATTATGTCACCACTTAGTGCTGAGTTTCTACAACAGAGGGGAGGAGGATGCTATGGTATGATGTTAACCGCGGGAATTTTGAATAAGATATGTCTTTGTTCTTTTCGAAGAAAGGTATTTCCTATATATTCTGTGTTCTATACTTTTGTGATAGATTTTGTTATATTTCTAATTATCGTAGTTTGTGGATACCTTCTACTACTTCACCGGCAATATATATGATATGGGAAATTGCATGCTTAGTTGGTGTTGGTGATGTTAATGTATGATTCGATCATCTTACTATATGTTAAGAAGTACAACTGGTATTCGGTACAAACCTGGCTTGCTGAAGGGTCGACTTCTGTTGTGAGCATGTATTACATGTAATAAATTTCATCGTAATTCAATCTCAAGTATAACCAGTAGTTGTTTGTTTTACTGGATTTCTAGTATATTGGAACTGATACAGTTTGAGTGTTACGGCAAAGTAGTCCTTATTTAACGTAGCAATTTGGGCAGAACCGTATTAACAGACTGAAGAACAAACCACAACACACCAGACATACAGTAATTAGCAAAGTGAAGAAACAAGTATTCTTTATAGATATAACAGTACCAGCACTCGCAAATTTGGAAAAAGGCTTATAGATGAAAACAAAAGAAATACAAACAAACAACTAGCGCAAAATGTAAGAAAATTCAGTGGAAAATGAAGCAGGTGACAATAATATCCGTAGTAACTCCAAGAGAATTATAAATGGAGAAAGAACTGCGACCACACAATCCAGCGGTTCCTTGATACTGGGCCCGTTCAGGATCGTCCCGGAAGTACAAGGACTCCAGCAGTTGTTAAAGAAGTCGCGGTGCGTTAGGCGAAATCCCGTATGGAAAAAGGCAGTGATGCTTCGTGATATGAACATCTCCCCCGCGAACGAAGTCCAGGCTACTCAGAAACGATCTTGATCTTCGAGCTTGCCGACGATCAACGGAACTTTTACTGACGGCAAAGAGGAAGCGTCAACGTGCATGTTGCTTCAGCGGTACGCGAACAATGGGCACAGACAGATGCTCT
>JAGDQP010030824.1:0-22331 GCA_022664845.1 Lepisma saccharinum | reverse complement strand
TTTAGTTTCTTGTGATGCACTTGTAAAATCATCTTAAGAAAATCCGATTTCCTATCTTGGACAAATCTTGTAGGCAACTCCTTGTTCGATTTCTCTTCTGCACGATTGTTTGTTTAATTTACCCCTTTGACTACTGGTGTCAACTAAAATTTCAGTCTGTTTCTTTGGTGGAACGCTTAGTGTTGTTTAGTAGGGAATCCAGACATTTTGTCCCTGTTGGTCTAATGGTTAGAGTTGTTGTCTACTTTCTCTGGTGATCAATTGGCAAGTCAGTACATCAAAACTGTAGATTCTCAACTCTTATGTATTTTCCTAAGCCAGAAATCTGTTGTGTATTATTTTGAGTAAATGTTAGTTTTATTTGTATGTGTTGAGAGTTCAACTTAGCTGTAATTATCTTCTTTCAAACAAAATTATAGATTCTGTAATGTTCACTCAGTTTATGTATTTCTAAGAAAAAATGAACTTGATTAAAACCAAAACGGAGAAAACAGTTTGCTACCTAAAACATTTTCTGAAAACCATGCAGTACAACTTCTAATAGGTAGTTTTTTTCTCCAAACAAGAAAACCGAAAGAACTTTTATGAAATGGAAAAACCAACTGTTACGAAAACTTTTTTCTTATGATTTTTCTTTCTTTCTTAGTAAAACTTTATTGTTAGAAAAACTTTTGTGATTTCTTTTACTTAAATTTTATGGTTCCAACGTTTTTTCTTACGAATTTTTTCTTTCTCACTAAAACGTTTTTGTTCCAAAATTTTTTTCTTATATTTTTTTTCTTACGAACACTTTTTTTGTTACAAAACTTTTTTTCTTACTAAAACTTTTTTGTTACAAACTTTTTCTTATGATTTTTTCTTTCTTACAAAACTTTATCTTATGACTTTTTTCTTCCAAAAATTTTTTCTTGCTAAAACTTTCTTTGAAAACTTTTTTCTTACAAACTTTTTTCTTACTAAAACTTTTTTTGCAAACTTTTTTCTTACAAACTTTTTTCTTAAACTTTTTTGTAAACTTTTTTCTTACTAAAACTATTTTTTGTAAACATTTTTGTTACAAACTTTTTCTTATGAATATTTTTCTTCCTTACAAAACTTTTTTCTTACTAAAACTTTTTGATCCATATTTTTTTCTTACTAAAACTTTTTTCTTACTAACTTTTTGTTGCAAACTTTTTTCTTTGTTACTAAAACTTTTTTCTTACTAAAACTTTTTGTTCCAATTTTTTTTGTTGCAAACATTTTCTTCTTACAAATTTTCTCTTTCTTACTTAGACTATTTTGAAAAGACAAATACTTTTGTTACGAAATTATTTTTTGTAAAACAAAATGACAAAAATTTCTTTACCATTTTTTGAAAAGGCAAATACTTTTTGTAAGTTTTATTTAATACTTATGTAAAATATTGTCTTGTAAGGCAAATTTGTTAAAGGAGATTGCAATAAAATACAAATCAGAATTCTTGTCAACTTTTTATTATCAAAAGTATTTACTATGATTTCACTTTATGTATCAGTTTTTGTATTAGTTGTCTTTAAACACATTAATTTATACCAGTTGTTTTCTTATTTCAGCATTGTTTGTATCACTTGTCTGGAAAAGCATCACTGTTCAATAGTTTGTAGTCACAACACTTTTGTATCACTTGGAAAATGTTTGAGTCTGTATGTATCTTACTTATGCACAAATAAAAAAGTTCCTTCTTAGTACAATAAATTATTTTATTTCCTATAGAAATACCAGTCCTTGTGTATATTCAAAGTTGAAAGGAGTGAAGATCTTTGTTGGTGCAAGTCCATGGATGCAATGTATCTTTCACCCATATGATTAAACTGATTCTGTCCTTACATTCGGAATCTGTCACCATTTTCTTGTAAGTCGTAAGAAATTTATGCAGTATATCAATAGAATCAGTGTGGGATTCAGTAAATTTCTGGTATATCTGATCACAAATCAAGGGAGTTGTTAATACGTCAACCATGCGAAGTAGAGTAATTTCCTTGCTTAAGTCTACACACTCATGGTCAAAGTCAAAGGAAATATCGTGAAAACACTCATCACAAATTATACTAAAGCAGGGTGACCATTCTTCAAGACTTGATAGCACACAGTGGACAGCCACCTCGGCAAAAGTACACTCACAGCTAGCCATTGTTTCCTGATTCAGCTGCAGTAGACTAAGTCACAATCGGTTCGTCATAACAATTTATTGACCATCAACCAATCACATTATTTAGATTCAAATGACGTCATTACCTAGTATGCTAGTATTTGTTTGCTTAGTTCTTGTTATAACTCTACAAAAAATGCTATTTTATTCATAGAGCCTACTGGAGCACGAGACGAGTGTATTAAAACTTTTGAAAGTTTTGTAGTCATTAAGTATAGTTTTGGATACTCCTTCTGCAGTCCCTATCCTGTGAGATATGCAACCTAACAATAGTAGTAAGATACTTTGCTTTTGAAAATGTAGACTAAGATCCGAGCATATTAGACAATAAGAAAACTAGGTGATATCATTTTTATTAAAATAATCCATGGTTGGCAACACTTAAAAGTTTGGTATAAGTTGGCAACTCTTGTTGACGTTGTTGAATTACTATACAAATGGCAAACAATAACTTATTAAATTATTTTAAGATGGAAACACCGTTAAGTGTAAAATGACAACACTGCTTGTTCAGCAATGCCAGCTGGCTGTGATATTCTTTCACAGACTCTTTCCACTACCTGTCTCCTGCTCTTCCTGTTTCAAGTAAACATATGGTTGCAAGCTGAGAGAGCAAGGCATGGACTTCCGGTGTGCAGTAGTAGTGTCTTAGTGTTGTGTGTGTGTGTTTCTGACGGAGGTTCTGCAAATGTTGGCATATGCGGGAAATGTTCTTGCATCAGGCGATAACATCCATCGGTCAAGTCTCGTAAACTTATTAAATATTCTTTCATTATACTACCTAAGATTTTGCCAGGGAAAAATATAAAAGTAAGTAATTATAATTTCTTATTAACCTTATATTTGTTTTTATCTGTCTTACAAAACACTATATACAAAGGCTCTACCCAGTTTAATTCAATAATACGTTCAATGCAAGTCACCTATATGGTCTCAGAAAAGGAGGTGTCAATCACTTGAATTGAGACAACAAGCAGTCCAATAGACCTCATCTTCTTCTTCTTATACTACGAGTAAATTGTGGTTCCAAACAGTCTTTTGACTATAAGCAGTTCTTTCTTTTTAGCTTTCATTTGATTTGATTCAAACCACTTCAAATATTGTTTGTCTTCATAACCAAACAGTCTTTTCGACCATAACGTACATGCAAAATCGTAATATAATTATAAAAATACAACTGAAAGAGTAGATGATATTTAAAAATCATGTTCAAGCTACTTCAAAAGTGAGTTTTCTCATTATATATTGTTTCACAGTAGTCCATATTATGTAAATCCACGCTTTTCGCCTTCAAATACTCATTCAACCTAGTTTTAATGCCAGTTCTCTTATTACATATTGAGTAAATGTGGTTCTTAGGACTTCATAAAACCAACTTAAAACAAAATGATCATCTGGTACTCAACTATGTGAGAAAAATCAAATAAAAAATGTAAATAACTTTTCTATGTACCATGTACTAGAGTAGTTTATTTGTAATAAAAACCTTCTGCCTCTAATTTATTTTGGGTTTCATTTCATGAAATAAAAAGCAAACACCATATCCTTGTAGTATAGATGTATTATCATGCAAGTACAATTTTACAAATGAATTGTAGATATTCCATCCATCAGTTTTGATGCTTGTATCTTTAACCAAAATTGTAGTTGCATACAATTACGCAGTGCGCATGCATACTCGTGCACTGGCTGGTGGTAATTACAACATGAAGTATTGAGTTTGAAACTTAATGCGCGTAAGGCAGGACATCCCTGATCTTCAACATTCACAATGTTTTCCATGTGGAATAGTTTCTGTAATAATGTAATCTTTTCACTACCTTTACAATAAAAGACAGAACCCATTTCACAACATTGTGAAACAATATGGCGGATGTGGGATATAGTATATCCATTCGTAGTGTCCCAGTGTAATCCGTGCAAATTGCGAGTTAACCATTCGACTTGTCTCTGATATCCAACCGGTAAATCATAACTTTCACAAGGTAATTTTACCATACAATGAAATAATAGAGTTGCATCACATGCGACTAGACAAAATTCCCGCATAATGTATTCATTCGCCGAAATTTTGAATCCCTGAAAATCAAGAATGTACTGCCTTGTGCTTAGTAAACCAGAACCAATAGGATTTTGTTGCTCAAGAATCAACGGTATTAACTGAGCAATACACTCTGGGTCTTTTATGAATTGATGACAAACTTTAAACAGCGTGTTTTTCCCAATATGAAAATGACCCTGTTGCCGAAAATGTTCATAATAGTCTTGAAAAATCTCCGGGTGATTAATATGAGTTTCGACATGTTGTACGATTACTGTTCCTGTGTTCCATACATACATACACTCATGCACACTATGTAAATTACATTCACTACATTGAATTTGATTTTCTTTTAAATTTGCACTCACAGTTTTCAAAATACACTTGTCCACTATATATTCGCCCTTACAATTCAAACACTGAGCCATAATTCACTACACCACAGGGTCCTCACGGCGAGCACGGTCCTTGGCACGAAGTAATGTCACCATTTCCCAGGGACACGTTCTTAGTATATGACGAATGCCCCAGTCAAAGTTTTCCTTCAGCGTAACTCCTGCTGGATGTTTCTCCAAATACAAGTGAAATAGTGTTTGTACAGTCCCTGGATCTTTCAGTATCAATTTCGTACGTTCTTCATTCAGTCTATTTATCTCGTAAGCTGAGGTATTTGGAAATGTATAGCCTCCACGATGTTCAAAGCAGATATGATTGCATGGAGTGGTACAGTTATTAAAGCACCCTTCACAGAGCATGGCATGGTCGGGAAACCAGTCCTCAATGATCGAGTATATGCACGCTTCGTCCACCCAGCGCGGAGAGCATTTGCAGGGCTCCTCGGCGGGCGGAGTAATAACAACTTCAGTAGCACTTGCCTTCGACATAGTTACGTGGAGACTGACGACCCCTATAAGCAACATATATGCGTTATCAGACCGGAAGAGTCGGAGGTGGCCGCTGTTTCCCACGGTCGCTCCCTTCAGGACCGGAAGCTCCATATGGTAGGGGTCACCAAAGGTCGTGAGAAACGTCAAAATTAAGATTAATGGGGCACAGGTGTTCACATTTTGGTGGAAGGCGCTCCGAGATTGTAACAAGTCTCTACTCTGCTTCTCTAACACATGTTACACACACCGTCCGCCATTTTGGAACCACCATATTGGATTGAAGTATTTTTTTTTCAGATGGGAATAGGTGCAATTGATACATCAAATTAATGTAAAATTTTCGCAGAAATGCACTGGTGCAGTTAGTTTGACCGTATCTTGAACCGTTTTGAACCAAAACCACAAACGTGTGTAACAAATCTCAACTAAATCTGTAAAGTTATATGTGAGTTATTGTTGACGAAAAATTCTCTGGACATACAACAGTACATACATACAAACAGATGAATACGCACACACATATGTCAATACGGCTATGATATTGCTTTACGACTTAGTGCAGGTGGGAAAACCCAAATCTGGTCTTATCTTGATTTACAAAATGTGACCCTAATACGATGCTTCTTTGTTGTAGCATAACATTGAAGTAATAAAAAGCACACATGAAGAAATAATTAGAATTATGACACCACTGTTATAAAGAGTTCGTTTACACCTATTATTTTTTCAGTTAGAAATTGTTTTAATTGCTTCACGTAAAATAATGTAAGCGTAACTGATACTACTCTTCAATGTCTATTCGCGAAGTGCCTGGTGGGAATTTAAGTGACCTGTTCTATACAGACCGTCAGTAAAATTTGCGGGCGCAGGTTCTAGTTGTCCATATTGACTTGTTTACAATAGACAGGCTGTAAGAGGTGGTCTTATCGTGTGGAAATAGCTTGTGACTGAGTTCAGTAGAAGGACGCTCGACTCCAAAAGTACTGCTTTACTATTATGATCGAACGTTAGTTACCTATAATTAGTGTGTAAGTATTATTTGGTAAACTTTATTTTATATGAGCCAGTCTAGTAACTGTTGACTCCGGCCCGTCGCGATTATGCGTCATTTAAGACTTAAAAGACATCCATGCCTTTACCGGGACCTTCGAGTCGTTGGCCTAACGCCTTAGACCGCTCGGCATTGTAAGTGTTATTGTGCAAGTGTTGGTTTGTGTATGTGCATATTACCTATGATGAAATCGATGCAAATAAGGTGTTAGAGGCTCTACGCCAGATTGAAGTACCATGTTCAACACGAGAAGTACACTGCTGTTACCAACCATACAATTCATTTTATCTTATCTTACGGGAAGTACATGATGAAGAAAGGGAGATTGGAAGTAATATTTTCAGTCTAATCAAGGAACTTGAAGACGCTACCGTCATTGAAATCCTGAATGATGAAAAATTAGTGCAAATGCCTTTCGAGGAAGTGACTGAAACACAGCCGGTTCATGAGACTTTCAGTGACGATGTGGCTAACGTTTGTGTCCCATGTGATTATGTCAAAAATGTAACTGAAGCTAGAAACAGAGGATAGTAACTGAAGACAATCATGCACCAATTTAAGAGAGTAAAGGATAGGAACTATCTATCGCCTTGTCAGATATATTATGATCAACAAGGAACAAAACGTGAGAAACTGAAGGTCATATCGTAATATGTGTGGTCAAAGTTTCAAGAGGCAAGAAATAATCTAGTAGTTGTCCATCATATTGATATCAGGCGATAGGCATGTACAAAATCAGAGAGCTTGGGTTTACTGATTTCAAAGGTGGATCAACCTGCGTTTGGAATTTTAAGACAGCTCACAAAATAGTACGTAATGGAGCGTAGAGCGTAATAGGAGTTTACGCTAGCATTCCGAATATATGAAGGATCTATAACTATCCAAAATACCTGTATGGGCCGCTAAAAGTAGTACAATACATATTGGGCCGCGGAGAACTTTGCATTTTAATAAGTTTTAAACAAATCTTGGTGAGACACTTTGTGAAAGAACAAAAGTCAAATAAAGGGTAGAACAACTCGATTAGAATGAATTCAAATTACGCTGTCCTGTTGATGGTTCCTACAGAATTTCATAATGTACATCTGAAGGAGTACTTTGAGGAATGTTATTACTGGGTCAATTCCAGAAGTTTCAAATCTGTTTGTTCCGATAACTCCGACATCATAACAGGCAGGGTAAATCTGAAACCTGAAAAGGCTTTCTGGGGATATTTTCTTGTTGTTTGGACGACCTACTTGCTATTTGTAAAAATGGCCTTCATCCAATAGTGAGAATTTCAAAATGTCGGACACGTTGAGGATCTATTCCGCACAATTCCATAAGATAAAATGAATTGTATGGGCGGTAACAGCACGCACAATTCCATATTTGTGTAACTATTATGTTTAATTTCTTTGATGGTTTATGAACTACAAGGCTGTACTGCTACTGTAGTTCACAAGTTTACCAGACGTCCTACTTTCGGATGACATGTCCTACTTTTTTAATCTTGTCTTCCCCCCATTTCTAAATATCTTGAAATGTGCTCCGTTTTGTAGTAACCAGGTTAAAAGTCCAGGGGCCGGATTAAATATTGTCTCTACGGTATTTGCATTCCCAACGCAATGCAATCTGATTCTTCGAACTCAGTGTTTTCCCTTGTGGTGACATTAAATACAGCGAGTACAGGGAGTGATATTTAAATCAAATCACCGGAAATAAATTGCAAAGTTTACGTTGCGTTGACGCAGTGCGATATGTACAAGGGCCACTATTTATATTTTGAACCTAACAATGAAAAAACAGTAATGTGTCATTGAAAATTGATTTATTGTTTTTCGAAATACTCTCCTTTATGATCAATACACTTTTGCATTCGTTCGAACCATTTGTCAAAGCATGTTTTCCAATTTTCTTGTGACACCTCCATAATATGGTTTTTGAACACATCAACGGCTTCTTCCGCCGACCAAAATCGTTGTCCACGCAATTTATTCTTGACATTCGGGAACAAGAAGAAGTCATTGGGTGCCAAATCAGGACTGTACGGCGGATGACCCATCAATTCGATTTTTTGAGTGTTCAAATAGTCGGTTGTTAGACGAGATCTGTGACAGCTCGCATTGTTTTGATGAAGAATGATCCGACGGCGCTTGTTTGTTTTCCGTATTTGACCAAAGACCTCCGGCAAACAAATTGTTGTGTACCATTCAGAGTTCACCGTTCTACGTTCCTCTAAAGGCACAGGTGCCACATGACCAGTTTTCCCCCCCCCAAAAAACAGGCGACCATTTGTTTCGATGTGCTTCGAGCGCGAACAACTTTTGTTGGATTTGGTTCATCTTGGAACACCCATACAGTCGACTACTGTTTACGTTCCGGCTCATATGCATATATCCATGATTTGTCACCTGTTACAATCTTATATACGTCTTTTGAAGCACCGCCATTGTATTTATTGAACATTTATGTGCACCAATCGACCCGAGCTTCTTGTGGGATCCAACGAGAACAAACCTTTTTCACAGCTAAATGATCATGCAATATTTTATATATGCTGGTAAAACTAATGCCAAGGGTCGCCTCAATCTCACAGTATGTCACATGACGATCTTGCAGTATTAGGTTTTGCACAGCATCAATGTTTTCTTGATTAACAACTGATTTTGGACGACCTTCGCGAATTTCGATTAAAATAGTTAGACCAGCGTTTCACAGTGGCAAAGAATGGGGCTTCATAGCCAAATGTGGAAATCAGTTGATCGATGCACACTTGTCTGGATAATCCACGTCGAAATTCGTAAAAAATCATCGCACGAAAATGTTCACGAGTTAATTCCATTTTTCTGTTGTCACGCAATCTTCAATTCAACGTAAACAACACAAATAAAGCTATTGACAAAACATTTGAAGTATGTTATGGTCAAGAATGTCAGACGTCTCTATGGAAACGTCAAATGGCGCCTAAATACAATCAGTGTTGCCAAGGCTCAAAATATAAATAGTGGCCCTCGTAATCCGGCCTTAGAATTGGACATATGCATATTCATGTAATCCTATTTCTGAGTTTTAATGAAACGTTTGGTACCTAAATATCAAGCAAATGGTTCAGCAGTTGGCAATAAATTTTCATTTTCAATAAATTTTATTACTTGATAGGAAGATACAATTGATATGTTAAATTGTACGTAACTAACCCTGTAAAAACTGAAATATGAAAATAAGGAATTTCTTCTGATCGTCAGTGAATTTTAATTTTATTTATAGCCTTTAGCCATCTAAGGTCCAGACCGGGATAGGAAAGGGGGAAATGATTCAGGAAGGAATATTTTGTCCAGTAGATTATTTCAGTACTAACCAATTCGTTAGTATCACAAAGGAAATTAGTTGAAGAGAAAGAGTGCAATTTGAACCTGAAATACGTCAGTCGAGTCGGTGAAGCGGAAAGAGGCGCTTATCTAACGAGTAACATTATTTGTTTGTCTGTGCAATCGTACTTTTCTTCGGATACTAACCCGAGCATAATTCTCTCACGTGAATAATAGGCCCATCCTTAGATGCTAATTGTTTTATTAGAACAAAGGCCACAAGTCGGCTCAAATAACCCCAGTAGCACACAAACGTTGAAAGTACGTTGATTAAACGTTAGTTCTGAAACGTTATTTTAAAGTTGTAAATGTACCGAAATGAACGCCTTTTCAACGGTTTATTCGACTTTGAACAATGGTTGAGAAGAAACAAGTTGAAATCAAGAAGCAAACGATGAAAAAACGGATTCGTTCATCTGGCCAAAACAGAGCATGACTGCTGTCTATTGGCATACAGACATTTAGTTGCATTTTGTCAGTTGCTTTCATCAAGATATACAGTATTGATTTTCCAACAGTAAATAATCCCAACGGCTGCTGTGGGGCTTGAAGTAGGAATGTTCTGCAGTCCTCGTTGGTAGCTCGACACGTTGGCCACTTATCCACTTTTTTAAAACCATTACACCATTAACTTGGTAAACTGATAATCAGTACAATACAAAATACAGTTCTAGTAGAAAAAAAAAACACAGACACACTTCACGTAAACATATTGATATAGAAAATTACATAGATTTATTTCTGTTTACAATTGCTTAATCTAATATGGAAATATAGTTACCGAACCACTGCTTTTGTTTGATGATTTGCATTTGTTTGGATGTGGTCTGCAGAAGATGTCTGTATAGATTATTCGATGATGATACATCCTTTTACTAAGAAGAAAGGCTACGATGTGAACTGTTAACCAGAGTACTGTATTTTGTCTCTTTTGGGGAAAAAGAGTGTAATCGGGAAATTGAACATATTGCTCGTAGATGATATATCGTGGGTTTGAACGGCAGATGAGTCCGACATAGCATTGATATTGGGTCTAGAATCGGTTGAACTCACACATTCAGAAATTATCTGTTTGGTTGCGGCTGGTACCTGGCAGTGCTGACATGAAGCATTAGATGTGACTCCAATGTGAACCAGTTTGTCTGGAGATAGATATATCTCTAGTATTATTTTGTACCAAACAGATTTGAGATTAGCACTGAGAAAAATTTTATTCGGAATTACGTACCTGTATACAAGAATTCTTGTAGAAACAGGATTCGTTAGAAGACCTATATCCAATACATTCCCCGAAATGGTTTTACCTGGAATGTAATTTATACAGGAATTCTAAAGAATTCTATTTCTATAATAATTCTTGTATGTTTTACAGTTCACTTGGAATGTATTGAAGTACAGAATAAATGACATGTTATACATGCCAGGCACATAATTTTATCGCTAAAGAATGTAGTCATGTAAAGTTTACATGCAAAGAATGGCAAATTGTACGACCGGTAATGTAATAGTAACAGGACCTAGGATGATCATCATGTATAGTTATCCAGACAGGACCGCAAATAATAGTTCAGGTATCTGCCTATGATCACTGCGGCTGTTCTTAAGCAGCCTGGGCGACCACAAGCAAAAGCCCCACTACCTCTAACTAAAAGTAAACGTCGATGATGCATGAATAAAATATTTATTAAACAGAAGATTCTACATAATTTTCCCTCTAATCAGAAGTTCGAACAGAAACAGAAACACTAAGATAGTCGGGCCCCTACAATGAACGCCCCAATGTGTGGATCACCGCCATGATACGTGTTCCTCCGCATGTTGTTAAATAGGAACTACATTAAAACATGGATATGAGATGAGACACACAAGATATTCTTTCTATCTACACAAGACATTTAACACTACATCGGAGATAGAGACAGAAGGTGAAAAACGAAAATAGGAAAGCGCGAAAAATATCTGTCTTTGATAGAAGGGGGAAAAACCGGTGATGCCGGTAAAAAGAACACTTGAGTCAGTAATATTAAAACCTGAATGCCAAATTGTAAGTACAGCAGATAAAAATACTCCACACACCTGGAAGAGTTGAGAAAGCCCGCAGTCGGAGACTGTTAGTAGATATAAGTGGGTATAAGGTGTAACAGTTGCCGCATCACGACCTAATTTCTTTCGTATGTATGAAACTGTATGTATATTTTTTTAAATTAATATTAGTCAGAATTCATTGAGTTAATATGCAAGCAGGATGCGAGAAATATTTTTTATTAAATCTTCCATCAATACCACAGGTTTGAATTTCCTTTTATCCTATTCCTTTTTCTTAAGAAAGAAATCTTGTTTCACAAAAGCGGACACATAGGATTTACCTATAACATTTCGGAAACACCTTGCTGAGACGCCGCTAGCCACCCAACAAAGATAATGATGTGTACAGTTAAAGAACTGAATTGGCACCGAGTTTCCAAAAGAATTTGCTAATGTACAACTGCGTCTGCATGTCGCAGAGAACTCTACACTGGTGACGCTATGTCTGAAAACAATCTACCTGAACTTGCAATCTCTGCCAGCCAACCCAAACCTTTATTTTGAAATTTTAGAACCAAGAAGAGGAGAAAAATGTGGGTCAGGAAGACAACGAGGGAAACGGGATTTGGAAGAGTCAGTCGAATCTCACATTTTGTAAACACCACTTCGGGAGTGAATCGTAACTTAGTTTTTTTTTTCGTTACGAGTGCCGTGCATTAGCGACGTCGGTATTTTGTTTCGAGGTGGAAATATCTCACAAGATGTGCGGCTAATTCTTTAATGTGCCCCCACAGTTGGAAATCTCTTCGCTGTCTCGTTTAATCCTCGTCTTCCGCATTTGTTTGTTTATTTACCATGTAATTCCTCGAGATGTTGGCTTTGCGACATAGAGGCATGTTATGTGCGGACATGGAGTGCAGTCTAAGTTGGACTTCAACGCATCGCAAATTCAACAGGCAGAATCGTGTGTCTCCGGGAACACTGTTGTATTATTTAGTGTCATTTGAGTGGAAATCGTGTGTAAAGCAAAGGTAACTTCTATTTATCTTCATGGACGCCACCAGGTACGATCTCAGGACAACAGAGCTTCGAGGCATCTTCGGACACTACAGAGTTAAGACAGATAGGGTCTAATCATTCTTCGTTCTATGGTCCAGTGAAGCATCCAGGCAAGTATGTTAAAAGTACGAAAGAAAGACCAGATTTCCTCGGTAACCATCACTGCGTACGGCGTATAGCTGAGCACATCGAGCAGTTGCGTTCTTTTTTTTCTTCATTTAGTTTTGTCTTGACGTGTTTTTTTTAATGCAATCAAAAGGTGGACCACCACCAACTAACTAGAGTGCTGTGAAGGTTTGTAGCCTTCCCCGTGATTAGAACTAGAGCTTCCGGAGAAGTAACTTGATTTAAGGCCACGGAAGCCTTCCACCCATTCCTTTAGAAAACTTAATTATTTTGGAACTATGCTAATATGTCGTTTGATGACAGTGACTGAATGAGAAAGTGTAATAAACCTATATGTATAACTGTCATTTTGAACTGTCCATGAATTGTTCCGCTATGCATAGATCGAGAAACCACACCTACTTCAAAATAATTTATACCCAGCTGCCGTGGCTCAGTGGTAGAGCACTGGCTTAGGAATGGGGAGGACGCGGGTTGAAACCCTGGTCGGCTATTCTGACTTATGTTATCCCTGGTTTCCTCTCGGTCACACGATGCAAATGCTAGGATGGTACCTATAATAAGGCCAGGGCCAACTCCTTTCCACATCCTTTCTTACCCTATCTTGTCCTATGTCATAGTTTCTTAAAGGACGTAAAATAAAGTTTAAAAATAAGTTATGGTGAGAGTGATTCCGTGAATTATTGAAAACTGTAGAGCAGCACGTACCTTTCCAAAGTCTTATTTCTCGCCCCGGAAGCTCTTTTCAAAATACAATCTCTTTGCTCCTTGGCCATTCATGCCGACCTAGTAATTTTTGGGTTTAATTTCTGTTTATGGTAAGCACCATCATTTTTGCTTTTGCAACTGCTTTCATTCTTTTCCATTGTTGATAATTAAGTAAACAACAAAATATTTTTAAAGCTTCATTCTTGATGTATACATTATAATATTTATGTTTCTGGAAACAAAGGACTATTTGTTTCTCAAACTTGAGGAAAATGAAATATTAAAAATAAGAAAGCAAAAATGTTTACTGTTACGCAGTTCCGTTAAGAAATGAGAAGGAGGAACTCAAATATGAAAGAAAAAAATAATTAAAATGAAAGAAAGCATTTAGTTCACTTTTGGGAAAATCCATTTTTACCAGTGTAGTCCTATTGAAGCTTACAATCCCAGCATTTGCCTGGTGTGACCGAGAGAAACCAAAGAAAAAACATTCACGACGGCCGGCACTCGGAAGTGACCAACTTTTCTTAAAAAAAAAAGTATACCTGTTGGCGTACATATTTGTTAACGTGCTGAGATTTGCACAATCATATCAATCATGTTTAGGTACAAAATATTGCCCTGATAGGTAGTTCAGCAAGGGTGAAGATTGAAAAAAAAGTGTCATTTTTCATCGGAAAATTCTGTTTTAAAATCACATCAAAATGCAAAGTTCCAGCTTTTTATCGTGGAGTGGGATATTTATATACCCAGTGGGAGTTAGTAATCGTAATTTTAATTTTCGTTCAGATATGTCATACCAGGGAGGGACATCTATGCTAGTTTGGGAAACATTATCTGAAGACATGCGTCAAGACATTTGTCCCTTGCTGTATCACCCCAGTATTTGCCTGGTGTGAAACTATAACCTCAAAGACCTTTGGACAGGATGGACAGCCACTAGGATCGTTCCCAGGAGCTTCTTATTGCAATGCAAACTCTACCAATTGAGTTACAGCTGCTCGGTATGTTGTTACTTTAATGTAGGTCATAGCGCTTTTACGTCTCCAATATTTATTATTCTTTCAATATGAGGTACTACTCTCAAATAAAGGATCATCATCATTTTAGATATCATCAATTACTACAATAGAATATTTTCACAGCATTTGCTCGATTTCATCGCTTTTGTCAAGTATGGAGTCATTGCAATGCTGAACTATCAGATATAACGTGAGAGGAGATTTTTGAAGAATCAATAACCCCGGGATGGTCTGTGCGCGTGGTCAGGGGTTCAAGTCCCGGAGGAGTCTACTGAACGGAGTGATGCGGATCTCCTTTAACAAAATGTGTAGGTCCAATTCTTAGAAGCCCAACTAAATTGTCCTGGCCTGATCCAAAGATGCCCTGAAGTTATAAATAAGTTCAAGTAAATGTCCGACCTATACAACACCTTAAGGACACAGGCTGTAATGTCCAATTCTTTGGTATTGTTGTTGGAAAACAAATAGGAGGATAGGAGTCAAGATCTGTATTCAAGGTACCATCCTTTGTTAACATAATTCACGACGAAAACTGAAAATTAACGCACTTTTCTCATTTAAGCATCGTAATGAACATTCTGCTCATGTGATTCTGCATTATTATTATTATTATGCACTAGTTATATTTTTTGCAATTAAACGAGAACACTTTAACGTGTTAAGGGTGAAAAGAAGTAAGATTAGCGATCGTGCCAGAAACGGTGCATGGGCATGTAGAAGTAGTGATCCATAGATTCTCGTCCTATATTGCAAGAAATTAAGTAGGGTTTTCAGTCCCGTGCTCGACCGCCTTTACCGTCCAAGGTACCCAGGAGAACGGGGTACTCACTTCTGCTACACACCCGAATCATTCCCAGGCAAGTTTCTATGACGTTACATATGGGAAGACTACGGTGAATCAGCTGTGATAAGACAACGCTGGTGATTGAAATGTGTTGTGGTTTCCGATGTAAGAAGATTTTAATAGGTGTAAGAGGATTTAATTGACTTTGTTGTTACATTTATTTTTAGCATTCCAGTTGTGGAAAATGCTTTGCAGTTTTATCTATGCGTATATTGTGAATATCGCACCTAAGGTGTATTGCGACAAATGGTAAACTTTTTCTTTATCGCTGACTTTCTAACTCAGGCCAAGGCCGTCATAGAAGAGAGGAAAGGATGTGCGAAGGAATCGGTCCTGTCCTTAGTGAAGGAACCATTCTAGCATCTGCATGGTGTGACCAAGGGAAAACTTCAGTCAGGATCGACGTTGAACCCGGGTCTATATTTTTTCATTATTTAATTATCTTGTAATGCCATATAACTTTTTATATTCTACAAATAGTCCTATGAACAATGAACGTGACAGGTGTTTATTGAATAGCACATTTTAGTGACATTTCGCTTCAGTCGGGTTTTGTATTATACATGTACAGTCAGCGAAAACAATTCTTGAACCTTGGCAATATTTCGTTTTGAATAACTTTAAAATAGACCAACCTATTTGTGTTCTGTTTCGTGTAATTTACATAAAGTTAGGTTAGTGGAAACTTTACTCAGATCAGTTCATCCATTTATTTACCTGTCCAAAGACTTCGCAAATCAATTTTTACGAAAAGGGAAGAGCTTTTGTCACTAACTGCATATATCACCGGCAATGTATTAAATCAGGCATTCTCTATAATGGATGATGATCGTAGGCAAAATATTTATAATGTGAAGAATCTTTCCATTCTATTTTGGTTGGAATTTTGAATTGTTTATTGATGGGTTTTAAACAACTTTGGCACAGGAAGGAATTGGGTAAAAATGGATGTGTTAAGGAATCGGCCCTCGCTTTACTGAAAACACCATCCTAGAATTTGCCTGGTGTGACCGAGGAATAAGGCGAAATGAATCAAAAGGAATAATATAAGCTATCCCTTTCAGAAGATAATCTGTATATGCAAACCGCACTGTTGCAATGCAGGCAGATAATTATTTTATAATAAAATAAAAAGTAATCAAACAAGCTACATAATAGTGTAGGGAATCATATATTTTAGATTCGATGTTCCTGCTTCGTTAGTTTAGTAGAAAAGTATAAACAAAAATGCTTAATTAATTATTTAATTAATTAATAATTATTCTCTAGAAAAATTATTTAGAAACATTATAAATAGCATCATTATAACTTTTTCAATAAAAATAATAACGGTATATATGCTATTTTATAACAATTTTAAACGGCAAATGTCCCCTTGAAAAAGCATAGCGCCACCGTATAAATCAAGTGAACGTTCAAAAAAAAAATACCATACCGTCATTTTTTTACAAAAGATAATACTAAGCTATTGGAAAGTACCTACCAGTTTTAGATTTAGTCATAGTTGTTCCCAAAGTTTCAGGCCATGAGGAATCCAATGATGTATGGCTCATCTCTTCTGTTTTGTAGAACTGAGATTTAAGAAAAACTAATAAGCTAAAGGCTATATATTTCCGTTTTCACTTACGTTCATACGGAGACACTAAGAACTACCCAAGCAGTATTGTCGCGGACTTTGGATCAGCATTGGGTAGGTACGCGAGTTCGACACTGGGGAGGCATATAGGTTTGAGTCCTGCTGCCGTCCATACAGATTGAGTATTTTCGGGCTTTACTCAGTTTCAGGAGACCAATCAATTTGCATTTGAAAGGAATTTGCAAACAAAAACTTTGTTAATTTCTGCTTCCTTTCAAGATATCGTTGTTTTTTTCTGTTGATCGGCACAAAATTGCAAACCATTTGGTTTGCAGGGAATGGCATTTCAAATTGGAACATATGGCATGCTTATGTAGTTCGAATGTCAAAACAAACACAAACACTCTCTGTCTCTGTTTCTTTGTTTCTTGCTGGTGGATAAATACTTTATAATGATACTCTTCATTCATATTTGAAGCAGGATTTAGTATGTTATCAAGTTTCTAAATGTAGAAAGTCTACATAAAATATACTAAAACTTTGGTTTCAATATGTGAGACGCATTTAATGTACGAAAATATATTCTAACATTGCCTATTTCTGACATATGGTGAATGAAAATTAGTGTTAAAAGCACTTAAAATATTAGTGCAAAATAATTCTGTCTTTAAAGGGGAACGCCCCAGTGTACCTCCTTTGCTAGACCGCTGCGATCGATTACAATACAACAAGTGAAATTGACGAGAACTTGTATTATTCCGTTTGAATCAATTCGCCTTATCTCTCAGTCGCACCAGGTAAATGCTGGAGGGGTACTTACAAAAGGGTCCTGGCCGACTACCTTCCAACATCCTTTTCACCACCCTATTCTGGCCTGAACCTAAGATGACTACATGCCATAAATAAAATTCAATTATACCATTTCATTAGATTTTTCTTCAAGAGTCTCATTTAACTTAAATTAGGCCATTTATTTGATGTCTTTCCCGGCAATTGATAAAACACGATGCATTACATGACTATTGTAGGGACATAAATGTCCATTTTTTTTCTTTATCCTTAGAAAATCTTCAACACTGTGGAAGAGTAAGCGATTGTTGAGAAAAAGCTATTGTTTTTTTTTTAGGTTACGAATCACCTTTCTCATATGTGGCATCGCGCCTCAAAGAGGCAGGCAATTCCTTGAAAGGGGTGCTACCTAATAATTTGTATACAAGGTGATTCACGATGAAGCGGCCATACTGCGGTAAGTGATTCCTCACATCATAACAAAAATTAACAATTAAGTTCTTTGGATAAATTTTCGTTATGTGCATTGTATCGGAGCTACGGGCTCTCAACGGCATCGTCACAAATAATCTCGACACATCATGACCCAAGCGGTGTCCGTTTAACAAATCACACTCGTAGGGTACCCAATCCATCCATTCAAGCAATGTACATTAATAGGTTTCGTCATGCAAGAATTATGTTGTCATTGAATTAAATGGTTTAATAGGGCAAGCAAAGAAATAACCAACAAGATGCATTCGCCAATCATAAACATAACTTAAATAAGTGTATTGAATACTATTTCGAGTGTGATTTGTTAAAAAGATACCGCTTAGGTAATTATGTGTCGAGATGAGACGTCATATTTGACGATGCCGTCATAACTTTGAGAGTCTATAGCTCCGAAACTATGCACATTTCGAATTATTTTCAGCGGAACTTTCTTCTTGTTATGATGTGAGGAATCACTCACCGCAGTATGGCCGCTTCGTAATGAATCACCCTCATATCTTGCCCAGGAGTACCATGGACACTCTAGTACTCAAAAGGAAGCAGGGTGCATCTCAGGCTGCCAGGCATTAGATCACTACAGCAAATTCTACAGGGTCCTGGCCGGGATATCAACACGGGTCGCCCGTCTCGAAGTCAGACGAACTACCGCCTGAACTAAGGCGACTCAATTTACTTAATAAAGAAATTGAAAGATTTGTCAAAATGGCAAGCTTGAGCTGAACTGAAGCCCGATCCGTTTCCTTAGTCCTTACTCAAAGCCAGATACCAGCACCTAGCCCGTGGTCCAGGGGGTAACGTCTCTGACTGCGAAGAGACAATGGGTAGGTACGTGGGTTCGATCTCCGCCGGCGACTATCGTGACAGATTTTCCAGGAGTTTCCTCAGTTTCACCAGACAAATGCTGGCATAGTAACTTAAGAATGGCCCTGGCCGATACCTTCCTTATCATTGCCCTTACCCTATCCTGACCTGAGCCAAAGTTGCCTGAACGCCACAAAATCAACTCAAATTCCAGTGACTGGATTTACTGGACCACGGGAGCTGACAAGAGATGCTAGTTTTCAAATTCCCAAAAACCGTTAGGAAGGGAATTAACGTGTACATTTTAATTCTGATAATATAATTTGTGCGTACCCGTATTTCTTCCTCTTTCTTCTTGCACTACTTTTCTTCTTTACATATTCCGTCATCCGATAGAATATACGCTCCCACCACCACCGAGGTTTCGAAAAACTCGAGAAAAAAGCGTTAAACCGGACATTTATTACTTTTACTCCTCGCACCTCTATTATTTAAGGATTGATTAGCAAAAACCTTTTTAATATTATCATGCTGATGTTACTTTTAATCTTGTAGTAGATTTAGTAGTTTTTAATTTCCCCTCGGGCTTATTTTTACTACTCAAATTAAACAAGTTAGCGCTGCGATTCAATTAACAATCGCGATGGCTCCGGTCCCTTGATAGCATCTGAAACGCAAAATATGTGACATTTTCTCATAGGTTGGCAACAATAAAAACTCATGCTCTTAGGGCCACAGTGTTGTTACATTGTCCCCAATAATGTTAATGCCAAGTTGGTGTGGTTATGTCGAAGTGTATAGAAGGAATTAAAAAAAAAATGAAAAAAGTGTCAACACTGTCCGACAAAACCCTGTCCGTAACACCTTTGCGACTTCGCCCAGTGCCAAACGAAGACAATTCTTAATTTGGGGTACATCGATGGACGCGTGTGGAATTGTATAGCTTTGCCACCCCCGTTACACCCCTGGGGGCTGTGAAACGAGAAAGTAAGAAACCCGCTTCTAATGAATTGACGAGACTTTTCTAATGACACCTTAACCAAGTCCCTACGTCTTCTAGTTCCTGAGATATAGGAGTATAAGTTGTACCCGACTCCCCCGTTTCACCCTATAGGGTGTTTAATAAAAAGTAGGAGAGCCAATCCTAATGAACTGACGAGGGCTATCCAGTGGCATGTCAAGCAAGTCCCTAAGTCTTCTAGTTCCAGATATTAGAGTCTGAGTTTTACCCCAATCCCCCGTTTCACCCTATAGGGGGTGACTGATCCAAAACGTAAGACAGTTATTCCCAATGAACTAACGAGAGCTTTCAAATGACACCTCAACCAGGTTCCTACGTCTTCTGCTTCCTGAGATATAATTTCTTGCAACAGACAGACAGATAGGAGCGGGATATAAAGTCCCTTATTTTAGTTTTTGCTATCAAGGGACCTAAAACTGTCATCCCAAATTGTTATTTGCTTCCATTTTGAAACTCGCTGAACCCAAATCTTTTTCCTTTCTTCTACCCCTACTGTGCTTGAATAGGGGCGGGGGCGTCAAACCCAAAACTTCACGGAGGACCACCAATATTTGAGGTTGAAAACTCCCGGGGACTCTGATACTAAAACTGTTTTCAGTTTCTCCATATCGTTTATACTTTTAGAGTCATTACAATTTATTTTTTGATTGCGAAGGGTTCTTGCACTAAACCCATAAGAATACACAGAGCTACTTAAGATGGCCTCATGACCTTAATTTCTGCATTGTTGCTTCGAAACTTGGCTCCTATGTCCTTTCGTCCTTTCTGAATGGAACGCCAAGATCAAGTTTGCTCTTTTTTCACCCAACCATCTTTTCGCGATCCAAATAGGAGCCCTCCACTGTTTTCAATATGTATGTGCAAAATCACACAAACACACACACACACACACACATAGACACTGTGAGTTCTGTACGTTGTGAGGAACAAGACAGCAAGAACTGGTGGGAGAAATGAGCGCATGCGCAGTTAAGTGTGTTATACAAGACGCGTCAGGTTTGCCAACGTCTATGCGGATTTCATTAAAGGCATTGAATGAATGAAAAAACTATACACCTTTATACGATTAGCAAGCGCAGCGCCACGCACGGAATGTTCAGGAACTTAATCTATACATTTCGTATGCACTTTTCTATCAAACAGAAGCCTTATCCAATTTTACAATTGAAGTTTTTTGAGGTACTTGGACGTTGTAGAGTACGAATAACACGGCTTGTAAAGTAAGACCCGAATACGGATCTCAGAAACACCGGGGTACCATATGACGGCAAATAGTAAATGTAAGTGAGTCGCAATGATAGCGGGATATATATATAAGATCACTGAAGTCAAGTAGCTCTGGGTCTGGTCAGTGCTTAGACGGGTGTCGTGAGGCCAATTGGAAACCTACCTGAATAAATAGGTAGCGATCACAGTTGAGAGCTTCGGCTCTCCTCTCCCAACACGTCTGGTCAGCGTGGGAGCAGTAGACCACCTCCTCCCTCCGGGAGAGGCCTCATCCAGTAGTGGATTGTACATGGCTGTCTATTATTATTATATATGTATATTCAACAGATACAGATAAAAGAATTAATCTTTGAGCATCATACGGAGAATATCAGAGATAAATTAAGATCTTTCTCTTTCCAGACAAATAATTGTGTGTGTGTGCGCGTGTGATAAATGTAGATATGAGTATGTTTTGTTCCAAACGGCCTTACTTTGTAGAGAGTTAGTTTCGTATTAGGGAGGTCCTCGTTCGGTACCAGCGAATGACTGTCCTGACTAAGGTTTCCCAGTGTTTTCGTCAGCCACACCAGGCATGTACTGGGATAGTACCTTCAACTTAGGACCTGGCGGAATCCCCACAAGACATATATATATATATATATATATATGAGCTCCTGAGTAGCCTAGTCGGTAGCGCGCTCGACTACAATGCGAGCGGTCCCAGATTCGATTCCGCTGAGACCGGGAGCTCAAAAATTTCGGTGTTGACCCAGCATCGTGAGGACAATTGGCTAGCTGCTGTGAATTAAAGACAGTGGCGATCACAGTGAGAGCTTCGGCTCTCCTCTCCCAACCCGTCTGGTCAGCTTGGGAGCAGTAGACCAACTCCTCCCTTCGGGGAGAGACCTCATCCACTAGTGGATTGAATATGGCTTTGATGGTGATTTATTATATATATATTACTGCCGAGGATAGAATCCAATGGCGAACGTTTGTTACTGCGGCGATGAACTTGCGAGTTCCATAAGCCATAGAGTTAGTTAGTGCTGCAGTGAGATTTTGGTTAAGCACTACACATCCTCTCAAAAGCACTGAAGTTGGGGGCGAACCCACTGGGAAGGGTCTGGGTGCAGCGCTCCCAGCTAAACAAAGCGAGG
>JAGDQP010030823.1:0-22332 GCA_022664845.1 Lepisma saccharinum | reverse complement strand
GATTATTTAATCGTTTCACTTCGAATTTAAGTTCTTTTGGCCTCTTGTTTTCTCTGTTCGCGTTGCATAACTTTTCCCTTACTTTTGTGATCATTAATTGATTATCGGTGTCACCTTCCGCTCCTCTGTACGACCTAACATCCATTATGTTGATGTGTCTTCGTCTGTCTACTAATACGTGATCGATCTGGTTGAGAGTTTTGCCGTCCGGAGATACCCATGTGTATTTGTGTATGTCTTTGTGTTCAAAGTACGTGCTCTTTACCAGTAGGTTTTTCGAAATCGCGGAAGTTACCAGTCTTTCTCCATTGTTGTTGGTCTTTTCGTGAAGACTGTATTTGCCTATAGTAGGTCTATATTTTTCTTCCCTCCCTAACTTTGCATTGAAATCACCCAACACAATTTTCGAATTATACTTCGACATTCGGTCAAACAGCCTTTCTAGCTCATCGTAGAATATATCTTTGTCGTTATCAGTAGCCACATCGGTCGGAGCATAGACGTTTAATAAATCCGTGTTGCCCCATCGAGTACGTATCGTAGAACGTACGATAGCCTTTCCTTTACGAACTCTATATTCTGAACCGCCTAAAGAATACTGTTCTTAATGAGGAATCCTGTTCCGAAATCGATACTGTGTTCCCCCGTAGTAGAAAGTGTACTTGCCCTGTGGGATGCTATCTTGACCCACCCACCGAACTTCTTGTATCGCTAATATGTCTAGCTCGTACTTCTCGGTCTTGCGTACCACCACCTGAAGAGCACCCGTTTGGTATAATGTTCGTACGTTCCACGTTCCTATTCCAAGGTCATTCTTATCCTGTTCTTGGAGCCCCGTGAAGCAGTCCAAGCCCGGAGATCCGAATGAGGGACTAGTTTACCTCCGGAATATTATACCCCAGGAGAATCCATGAAACATGTTACTATTTCTTGACATGTGTTAGCGGTGTAGAGTTGTCAGCTCTACGACCTCGCAGTAAAGGTAGACATTCAAGATGTCGTCCTCTGTCCATCTCTGAGCCTTGCCGATGTCATTCATCTTCAGCCTCAGTGTGGTAATGGTGATGCTGCTTCCCCTCACGATGATATTTTTGTTCGGGGTTATCTTCCCCTAGCCTTTGTAGATCTCTCTGCTAACTGCAAGGCAGCAGTACTGGTTTTGGTCCGCCCCTTAATATTTCCGGTACCCACCATATCTGGTCGGCATTCCCCTATCTGCCACCTGGGGAGGCGTCTGGTGGGAGACCAGTAACTCCAATCCGGGCTGCTGCTAATGCTACTGCTAAATATAGCTGTTCTTTAATTAATATATTACTGAATATTACTTAAACTTGTGCAATTTGCATGTTTATCCACAATTATTATGTTCTGCTCGAAACTGTAATTTACGGGAGCAAAATGTGACATTTTACTACGTAAGAAAATAAACGAAAGAACGGAACCTTTTGGTCTTATTAGAAAATATTACTGATTTAAAAAATCACACAAAATAATTTCGCAAAGGGGAAACGTAAAATCCGCGTGGTTTGTTGGATATTGTGGCTAAAACAATCCGTAAAACTTTATAAAACTTGTCAAAATAGTTATTTCAGCGTTTGAAAAAATCACTTCTAAAATTTCTTCACTTTCAAAACTTATACTTTTACATCTTGAAATAAAATTATATCCCTAGGCATCGAAACATAAATTAGTATTTTAAAAAAAAACATCTAAATCGGGAAAGTCATATTCGGTAGTTGTAGTCTCTAGTAGAAGATTTTAAACTTCATTTTCACTGCTTGAACTGGAAATGTGACTTGTGCTTGTTTTATAAGACGGCATTTGGCCATCAAATCGTGGTCTAGCAAAACTTACTCTACTGCAGAGTATGCTGAACTGTGAAGTCTGATCTAGCGGCTTTGATCTTGACCTGCAACTCTGACTATTGTCACAGTTAATATTGTTAGTAATCTGGTGACACTAGTTATTTCTAGGGATAGGTCTCAAATTGAACGTGTTCTACTGTTATAATTTTTATTTTGTTTTAGCCTCTGCTGTAAGCTCAGACTTCGGACACCTATTTGCATTGCCATTAAACGGTCATCAATTCTGTTTTCTACTTGAGCATCCAAAACAGAATGAGTTGTAATCTTGCAATACTGTGAGATTAAAGCGGACATTTTGGGGAATTTGAACAATGAGTCTGATTTCCGACAAAATCTCTAAAACAAGAATTTGCTGTACCCATTGTTAGAAATAGAAGAGAAAAAGAAATTAAGTTCATTTAACTTACTACTATCAATATTGCGTTAGGAAAAAAAGTAAAAAATAAAAAAAAGGCCTCAATTTACCCGAGATCTAGGATTCTCCTAGATAATATATCAAAGCTGGAAATATAGTTAAAATTTTGTTCGTATAAAATGAGAAATTATTGCAAATCTACTGCCCATGGTTTTCTCAATTTTGTTTGTATTAGATGAAATATGTGTTTAAACCATCTAAGGAATGGATATTGCTGTGAAAGCAAATCAATTAAATACGTACGTTATTAATGGAACATTTATGGCATTTGGGTTGTTCAAATGTGCTTTAAAACATTTGTCTTTTTCTGTGATTTTATTGGATACATAAAATACATAACGGATAATGAGACAAAACATTGTTATTGGTCAACAAATCCTATAGAGTTGGTCAACAAATGGACTCGAACCTAGGTGCTAATGAAACTGGACATAATGACAGTATGTTAATGGTCTCCTAAAAAGTTAGTTCTGATTGTATAATTAGCAGTATAGACCATTAGAAATCGGCATTGCCACTAACATGCTATAGCATGCTATACTCATAGTCCTATGGACACAGCTCAGTACAAATGCATTGATATTTTAAGGAATCTAAGGAAGAAATTGTGCAGGAAACTTTACTTTATTATAGTACTTCGAAGGAAATTTATGAGATATTTTAGAGACACATTTTGTTAACAGCATTACACTCTCAAAGCTATTGTGTAAATATATTAAAAAAGAAATAATGAGTACTTGGCGAAAGTGCATGTACTTTTGTGGATGAACGACTGAATTCATGGTTGTTCTACTTCATGTGTTTAAGAAAGAAATCGGGGGGAAAGTTCTTATAAGTAGAGGTTAAATAATGTGTAAATTCTATAGGTATTAACAGACAAATGAGAAATTATGATGTTACGAATATCATGCTTAAGATGAGAAGTGTGACGAATTTAAATGAAATTAGGTAGATGAAAGAAATAGAATGTTTAGAGATGTGAGTTGCGCAGAAGTGTTTTAAAACCAGTGTGTTGGCGCACAAAAATATTGTTGTATAAGTCCTATGGTTGATTGTGTTTTTTCAAGACAGTGTGAATAGAAGCTGTGTTGGTGGTGGTCTATAGTTTGGAAGAAAACAACGGAAACAGTTTAAGATTGAAAATACTATATCAGGATTTTGGTGCGCAATATTACGTAGTTTTAATTGAAAATTAAGTACTTCGAACAGTGTTGCGTCTTAGGGACGATAGGAAACTTTGTTCATTTTTATTGGATTTTTGGGGAGAAGATAGTTGGTATAGTGAAACTTTTTAAATGCAGTGAACGAAGCGGAACTTTTTGCTGAAACTTTATCAGATATTGAAAAGCGGTTTGAGTCCCTCCTTGCTTATGAAAAGTGATGTGACTGTGAAAAACAGTTTAAATTTTGTGCCCTTAGAGACCAGCGTATATCTCCTGTGTGTAAATACAGACACAAAACTTGCAATCGAGTTTCCTGTTTTCCATGAATGTGTATGTCCACAAAACCAAATTAGATGAAACGTGAATTTGCTGAAATTGATATAGAATAAAGACAAGAGAGTCCATTCCTATTAAAGCTAAGTATGTCCCCCTGTGTGTAAATACAGACACAAAACCCTTGTTTTTCAACAACTTGCATGAAAATAGACATGTCCTCAAAACAGAAGAGTTGAAAAGTGAATCGGTTCAAATGTTTACGATAGTTAAAAATGGATATGTCATGGGTGAAATGCAAAGTCATGATGATACGCATGAAGACTTTAATATTCTTACTAAATTATCAGCATTACATGAAGAATGTTGTGCGATGGATAGTGGACGTGATCGGAAAGAGGAAGGTGAAAGAAATGCATTTTGTGCATGTGAGCGAAACATAATTGAGGAAAGTTGAAGCCATGGAAACTTCAAATTATTATCGATTTCCCCTAATTTTTGGTGGATGTTTACAACAACAAGGTAATCAATCGTCTCATGCTTGTATGGGATTTTGCTGGAATGAAATAGAACGTGAAAAGCTGCTTAATAATCGAATGTGGTGTAGTGTATTTGAGCCTATTAATTTTAAGGCTTTATATAATGCGTATGAAGTAAAACATAATAATTGCGAATACTATACAATTGGTATATTTGAAGTGGGACTGAGAAGTGTACTGGAACGTAAACCAGCTGAAGTACAGAAAGTGTAACTTGTTACAGATATTTTTACTTAACATATTGAGTGACTTTAGTGTGAAGAAAGTAAAATGGAAGATGGATTTAAGATGCTTAGAAGGGTGGGTAAACATTTGTTAGTGGTTTGCATAATAACACACTATGACAAAAGACTATACATATGTACAAAGAAATTTATATAGAACGTATGCACCTTGTAGATATTCGATATTTGGTCTGAAAGAAGATGGCGACGATAAGTAAAACAGTATATGTGTTATCTATGGTTTTACATAAATATTAAATATAATGGGTTAGAAATTTTCTCATTAGCTGAAGCCGAGTTCCGTCATGATGACCTAAACGCCAATTGTTTCCTTTTTCCTATCCCCAAAGATTATGCCCTGGCAATTGTTGAGAAACCATTAAATGATCACGTTATGCTAAAGTGATTACGAAAGAAGAACCGTGTTGGCGGATGCCTGACTTGATAGATTTTGAATATTTCGAAGAAATACTAAAGGACCTTGACACTGAAAACAATCTTATGTGTATCTGGTGCTACTACATGTTTGAGGAAGAAAAAGACTTGTGTATTCGTGGACAATTTGAGAAGAATGAATGTGTCCTTCACATGCTATCGAATCTCGATTCTGTTCACGCTCTTTATGAACTATGTAATAAGTTGTATTTTTATTCTAGAATTAACTTTATTGGCTTTCTTCGGTGTTTGGCGCAACTGGTAAAAATTAATTTGGACAATGTTCGTGCAATCCTGCCATAAATAGCAAACCCTAGTGAATTTAACTGTATAATATTATTTTATGTGAGCTGTGTAATTTTGTGCAGTGGCTGTATTATTGATTATTACTGTAGAATCAAAATAAAATTCAACACAAACTGTGAGACTAAATAGAAAATTAGACGTGATAGGAAACTTACTTTTGTAGAAAAAAACTGCTTCAAATTGAAAAGATATTTAAGTGAATTGGAAAATAATTTTTTAATGAACGAAAACTAAGTAATGTATATTTTGGTGATGTTTTTTTTTAAAATAAAAAGTAGGTGAAATAGTTACGTGCTTTATTTCATGTACTTTCAGAATTATGATGAGGCAAGTAGTATTTATAATACTGTGTTTTAATTTTGAATATTATTTGTAGCCCTTAAGCCCATGTTGGTATATTATATTTTGTTTGATTCACATTTTATGTTCTGATGCATATGTTGGTATTTATTTATAACATAGTTTTGTTTTACTTGCTGCTGAATAGAACTTCGTATTAATATTTTCACGTATTTATAACTATAATATTAGGATAGTTATCTGCTGGATTCGAACTGACAATCATTTTATACTACTCAAAATGCTGTACACCAACTTGTTGATTTCTTATAATGAATACCAGAGATAAACAATACCACAGACATAAACAAATGAATCACTAAAGAAAGAAATATGACTTATTTCAAATTACACAGGTATAACACTTAAGTATAGAATTTGCATATGATAGGTTTAAAGTTATAGAAATAAAAGATTTGCGTACAATTATTTGAAAATTATTGTAACTGTTTGTTAGTGTTTAGACTATTCGATTTAATACAAATAATAATATAACTGAATGACAGACAAAAATCATACAGTACTCTTTTATGTGTAGAAGTTTGATGGAAGTGGGTTGTTCATAATTTAAACAATTGACATGCAACACCAACAACAAACATTTAATTGCTTATGGAATAGTTTATTTGTTTTAAGTAAACGTATAGTATACGTCCGGGTAATGTGGAATCTAAAAGTAACATCAACATTTAATAATGCAAAATTATGATCCACAAATTATTTTTTAATAATATTGCAGATTGCTTCACAGTTTGCATACATCTAGACTTGCAATGGAAATTTCAGTAAACCACCATTGTAATCTAATACTTATGGAAACAGAGACATAGCGTCCTCATTGAACATTAAGATTCTTATCTCAAATGCAAATACATTCCTGACATACATTGAAGCATCTGAAATTTGATGTTTTTGATATTGGATTTTAACTTCTCGTTTAATAAAGAAAGATTTCCGGTTGTCTTTATTATGTTTGGATATTATTTTAAAATGTTTCGTATTTTAGGTAGAAACATTAAATTCGAATATGTGTTGTTGGTCCATTACTTTGTACAGCTGTCACTGCAAAACACTATGATTATTACTCTTACTAAATGTAACATATGCAACTTTAGACACGTTCATCCTATGTCTGAGAATAAACTGAACTACTTTTAATATGAAGGAACTTGTAGTATTAGTACAGAATCATGTAAGAATAGGAAATACAATTTTGTTTCTTATCTTTATAGACATTAACGGGTGACACTACGATAAGGGAAAAGGATTTGGGGAAGCTGGTGGCCAGAGTGTATATTGATGGTATTATTACTGCATTTGCAGGACTTCATTGTATTAAAAAAATGATTGTTGGTCGTAACAATTACACTTACGACCTCCGGAATACTACTCGAACACTGTACCACTCATTCGGAAACAATACATCCAAATATTTGTTTACTTAAAACTATAGAAATGATATAATTGTGAAATACTTATTGCTTATCTGTTTTTTGTAATACGTGTCCTATTGGAAACATGCCAGAACTTGAGAAAAATTTTGCTAAACTTTAATTTTATATGGGCCAGTCTAATAATTTTGGACTTCTTCCCGTCACGACTCGCATTTAACTGTTACAATTCACACCCATGCTCGTGGTGGGACTCGAATCCGGGACGTTCGGGCCGATGGTCTACCGCTGAAGATCGCTCGGCCACCCGGCTGCCTTTAGAACTTGAAGTCATATGCATTCAAACAAATGAAACGGGGAACGACAGGTAAACAACAGGACGACTGGCTTTTGATTATATAGAAATATGGACAACAAATGGAAGGTTGTCTAATTAAGTTATTTTTTAATAACATATCATCTTTAAATTTGTTTGAAATTAATTTTGGAAAAACGTTATGTAAGAAAAAACAAAGCAATCAATTGTGGAATCTTATATATAATTTGTAATCTAAGACATTCGGTAAAGAAAATGCAAAATTGATTTCTTTTTACATTGGAATAACATTTTGTTACCTGAAAAGACAAATACCTATAAAATATATTTCCCTGTATCCTCTAGAAAGAGAGTAAGAATCACAGCTTACGAGTCAGGTCCTATATTTAGTTTTTTCTTTTCGTATTTGAACCTTGAAAAATATTTTAAGACGAACAAATGATCTTTTATTGCGTAATGATTTGATCCCTTTGAATTATCGATCATTGTGCATTAAAATTTAACAATGTCAGTAAATACTTTTATCGACAAGGAAAAGCCCAAGGTAAGTGCGATTATAAATTAAACATGTATTTGTAAATTTCTTAATGTATAAAACATAACTTTACATTTCACTGATATGCAAAATATAAAAAAGCAAAATGCGTCTTTGCATAAAAACATTTCATACCAGTAAAAACAAAATATTTGTACATCAAAAGATGAAAACAAGAACTTTTTCAAATGCATTTAATGTTTTTTATTATTAAACATATCACAATGTTTTTTAAATGCTGTGACGGCATAGCAAAAAACGTATCCTGCACAGAACAGATTCGAAAGGGTTTCACCTAATAAAATTATTTGAGGAAATACTTCACGTGACGTTATCAGGCAGAATGACCACTCCATACAATATCAATCAAACTGGTAGTTTTGGTATCAATATTTACACTTTTGTAGAACAATTACGGGAAACTTAGATTCACTATTCCAAAAGGTAAAGGGAAAGTAAATAATAACAAAAACACTTAAGTTCTCTTAGAAACAATTAAGAATAAGATGAGTTGCTTTGTGATTTTCTAATGTATCATTTTAAGTTGACACTGCAGAATATGAAAACAAAAGACTTAACACAACAAAATAAAATCTCACAAGAAAAGTGACAATTATTATTTCGGGAACAAAAACAAAGATTGATGTAATGTAACAACAAATTTTCACATGTAGTGTCAAGGACACAAAAACGTTTTCTTGGCACACATAGAAAATTTTTAAAATGATGTTACGTTGTCACAAATCGTTTTTAAACAAGAATAACATACAATGTGAGAGAGAACTTTTTCGTGACATGCTAAACAATTTTCAATATAAAGTTGCATTGTACAAAAAGGATATCATATAAGACATTGTCACAAAACGTTTATAGAAATAAGATTGACATACAGTGCAACAAAAAGTATTTTCGTGACCTTCAAAACAATTTTAAAAATGCAATGTAACATCAACAACATTTTGTTATGCAGGAAGATTTTCTACAAGTAACTAATAAAACGTTTTAGAAAAATTCTTAACCAACGAAGGAAATAAAAAATGTTTTATAGTTTCAAATACAAAATTCTGTTGAAAAGAAAAATAAAAGTTCCAACTAAAAATTCACAAGTACAAATCAAAGATAATCTGTTCAGGAAAAAATTAAATGCTACAAAAGACTCTACAGTACAGAAATAAAATGGTTTCATACTTTTTGATAACCAATTTCTGACATGCAAAACAAAAAATATAAAAATGAAATGCACAACCAAACATAGTTTTTAGAAAGTTTCTTTAAAAACAAAAGGAAACTGTGTACTTAGAAAATGCATTTGCGAAAAATAACACAATCTACAAATTAAACAGCAACAAGAACGAATACTATTTTCTTTTTATTAACAATCATTTGTATGGAAACACTTTCTGATCTCAGGTTACGTCATTATATTCTAATCTAGAACAAAAGAGCAAGCGACTGAGGAAATCACAACGCAACACTTTATCATGTTAAGTTAATTGATGTACATCTCATCTTCAAGGAAAAACCAAAGCGAGTCACCAAAATTCACCTGCCCACACTTCTTTTTATGCAGTAATGGAATGCATAACCTTACAGGGTCAAAAATCAGGCAACCCTTTAAACTGCAGTGCTGGAATGCATTATCAAACAGGGGTAAAGAAGACATCCAAAGTTAAAGCCAAACCGAGTCACAGTATTTTACCTGTCAACCTTGCACACGTGAATGTTTTTAAACAATAACTTTATTAAACAACTTTTCATCTTTGTCCTAATTTCTATATAATCAAAATTAAGTCATCCTGGTGTTTCCCTGCCATGCTCTGCTTCATTTGTTTGAATGTGTATGACTTCAAGTTGTTGTATGTTTTCAATAGGACCCGTATTACAAAAAACAGGTATGGAATATGGAACAGATTATAATTATTTCACACTTTTACAATTTCTATAGTTTGAGAAACAAATATTTGGATTTATTTTTTGTGAATGAGTGGTACAGTGTTCGAGTAGTATTCGGGAGGTCGTAAGTGTAATTGCTACGACCGACAATCCTTACTGTTTTGAAATGAAATTACGTCCTGCAAATGCAGAAATAACACCATCAACTTACATTCTGGCCACCAGCTTCCCCAAATCCTTTTCCCTTATCGTAATGTCAGGCTTTCATGCCTATAAAGGTAAGACATACAATTGTACTTCCTACTGTTATGTGATTCTGTATTGATACTACTACCTCCTTCATATTAAAAACAGTGCGGTTTATTCTGAGACATATCATGGACGTGTCTATGGTCGCATATGGTGCATTTTGTAAGAGTAATAATCTTAGTTTGTTTTGCAGTGACAGTTGTACAAAATATTTTGATTTAATGTTTCCACCTATAAATACGAAAGAATTAAAAATTATATCCAAACATAATTACGACAATCGAAGATCTCTCTTTATTAGACGAGATAGTACCCTACGATATCAAAAACATCAAATTTCAGATGCTACAGCGTATGTCAGGAATGCATTTGCGGTACGAATACTACTGTTCAATGTGGACCCTATATCTTGTGTTTCCATTAGTATTTTAGATTGCAATGCTGGTATACTGAAATTTCCAACCCAAATCTGGATGCATGCAAACTGTAAAGCTGTCTGTAATATTATTAAAAAGAATTTGTGGATCATAATTTTGCATTATTAGATGCTGATGTTACTTTTAGGGTTCATATTTACCGGACATATACTTTAATTTTAAAACATAATAAAGTGTTCCATAACCGATTAAAAGTTTACTCTTTGGTCGTCAACTGAAATGTAAACCAATGGTTTAAATATTCAACAACCCACTTTCATCAAACGTTTACATATATAAAAGAGTACTGTATGCTTTTTGTCTGTCATTCAGTTATTTTATTTGTATTAAATCGAAAGTCTAAACACTAACAAAGAGTTACAATAATTTTCCAATAATTGTACGGAAAAGTTTTATTCCTATAATATTAAATCTATCAAGTGCAAATTGTATACTTTACTTGAATTAAGTGTTATACCTGTGTAATTTGAAATAAATCGTATTTATTTCCTTAGTGATTGTTTTATTTATCTCTGTGCCATCTGGTATTCATTATAAGAAATCAACAAATTGGTGTACAGCATTTTGAGTAGTAAAAAAAGATTGTCAGTTTGATTCCAGCAGATAATTATCCTAATATTATAGTTATAAATATGTGAAAATATTCATACGAAGTTCAGCTCAGTTGCAAGTAAAAATAGTATACTTTAAATAAAAAACAACACAATTCATCATAACATATAATGCGAATCAAACAAAATATAATATGTCAGCATGGGCTTAAAGGCTACAAATAATATTCAAAACTAAAACACAGTATTATAAATCTTAGATACCTCACCATAATTCTGAAAGCACATAAATGTAAAACATCTAACTATTTCACCTTACTATTTATTTTTTTAAAAGCATGACAACACTATTCATTCCTTAGTTTGGTTCACTAAAAGTGTTTTCCAATTTACATAAATGTCTTTTCAATTTCAAGGAGTGCTTTTTCAACAAAAGCAAGTTTTCTATCCCGTCTAATTTAATTTTTCGTCTCACAGTTTGTGTTGAATTAGATTTTGTTTCTACAGTAATAATCAACACCCAGCAACTACACAAAATTACACAATTCACATAACATAATATTATATAGTATAACTCACTAGGTTTTACTTTTGATTGCAGGATTTCACGCACATTGTCCAATTTAATGTTTAAAAGTTGCTCCAAACACCAATGAAAGTTAATAAAGTTTATTCTAATATAACAATGCAACTTATTACATATCATGAAGGGAGTGAACAGAATCGGGATTCGTTAGTATCTGCAGCACACATTCGTTCTTCTCAAACTGTCCACAACACCGTCTTTTTTCTTCCTGAAAATGTAGTAGCACCAGATACACACAAGATTGTTTTAGTGTACTAAGTCCTTAAGCATCTCTTCCAAACATTCAAAATCTATAAAGTCGGGCATGCACCAATATGTTTTTTCTTTCGTAATTACTTTAGCGTAACATGATCACTCCATAGTTTCTCGTGTGTTTATTACAAGTATTTTTTATAACTTACCTGTAATTAATGTCTTCACACAATGCTCACACCTCAGTTATACCACAATTTTAGAGCAATATCTTTCCGCATAAAGCTTACATAAAGCTTATAAAGCTTACATAAAATACCCAACAATTGCCATGGTCTAATCTTTGAGGAAAGGAAAAATAAACTATTATCTTTAGGTCATCATGACGGAACTCGGCTTCAGCTAAAAGAAACATTTCTAACCCATTATATTTAATATTTATGTAAAACCATAGATAACACATATACTGTTTTACTTGTCGTCATCTTTCAAATTAAATATCGAATACCTACAAGGTACATACGTTCTATATAAATTTCTATGTACACATTCACTATGTATTTTAAATAGTAACCGTCTTAAATTTAACTTCATCTTTCAATCTTCACACAAAAGTCATTCAATAGGTTGAGTAAAATATCTATAACAAGGAACACTTTCTGAACTTCAGTCGGTTTACGTTAAAGTACATTTCTTAGTCCCACTTCAAATATACCAGCGGTATAGTATTCGCAATTATTATGTTTTACTTTATACGCATTATATAACGCCTTAAAATTAACAGGCTCAAATACAATACACCACATTCGATTATAAAACAGCTTTTCACGTTCTATTTCATTCCAGCCAAATCCAATTCAGACATAAGGCAATTGATTACCTTCTAGTTGTACACATCCTACACAAATTAGCGGAAATTGAACCTAATTTGCAGTTTCCCGGCTTCAATGATTTGCTCGCATGCAAAAAATGTTTCCTTTCACATTTTTTCCCTATCACGTCCACTATATATTTCATCACTTTTATCTTATTGTTCTGCTATTTTAGTAAGAATATTTAACTCTTCCTGCATATCATAGTGACTTTGCATAATGATGTCAATTTCAGCAAATTCACTTTTCATCTCATAACAGGTAGCCTACGTTGCAAATTTTTTGTCTGTATTTACACAATAAGGATACACACTGTTCTTTAAGGCACAAGATTTAACGCGTTTATCACAGACTCATCACTTTTCACAATCAAGGAGGCACTCTGCGACCGCTTTCCAATATTTGATAGTTTCAGCAAATAGTTTCGCTTAATTCACAGCATTTAAAAATTTCACTAGACCAACTATCTTCTCCCCAAAAATCCAATAAAAATGAACAGTTTCCTATCGTCACCAGCACACAAAACTGTTCAAAGTAATTATTTTTTCTTCAATTAAATATACGTAATACTGCGCATCAAAATCCTGATACTCTTTTCAATCTCAAACTGTTTTTTTCGTTCCAAACAATAGACCACCACCAACACAACTTCTATTCACACTGTCTTGAAAACAACACAATCAATCATACGACTTATACAACAATATTTTTGTGCACAAACACACTGGTTTTAAAACACTTGTGCGCAACTCACATCTCTAAACATTTTATTTCTTTCATCTAGGTCATTTCATTTAACTTCGTCACACTTCTCGTCTTAAGGATGATATTCGTAATATCATAATTTCTCATTTGTCTTTAATTACCTATAGAATTTACACATTATTTAACCTCTACTTATAAGAACTTCTCCCCCGTTTTCTTTCTTAAACACATGAAGTAGAACAACCAGGAATCCAGTTCTTCATCCACAAACGTACATGTAATTTTCGCCAAGTACTCATCATTTATAATTATTTTATATATGATCACAAATACTTTCACAGTGTAATGATATTATCGGATTTCATCTCCAAAAATATTTAATAAATTTCCTTGGAAGTATTAAAATACAGTAAAGTTTCCTGCACAATTTCTCCATTAAGTTCATTAATAATGTAAGTACAGTTGTGCTGAGCTGTGTCCATAGGACTATGATTATAGCATGTTATACATGTTAGTGGCAATGCCGATTTCTAATGGTCTATACTGCTAATTATACAATCAGGATTAACTTTCATTAGAACATTCACAAACTGCCATTATGTACAGTTTCATTAGCACCTAGGTTCGAGATCATTTGTTGACCATCTCTATAGGATTTGTTGACTAATCACAATGTGTTGCTTCATTATCAGTTGTGTAATAAAATCACAGCAAAGACAAATGTTTTAAAGCAGATCTGCACAACCCAAATACCATAAATGTTCCATGAATATCGTATTTACTTAATTCATTTGCGATAACGACAATATCCATCTTTAGATGGTTTCAAGAAATATTTCATCTAGCACAAACAATGACGACTTTTCAAAAATTTATAGTCTTAATCTATTAGACATATGTTACCTACATATAAAATTTCAGCTCATTAAATTAAAAGGTATACAAAATGTTTGTAGGCGGCCATATTTATTTAAAAATGGAGACTTTTTTAAAAAAATACATTTTCGTAATCTACTCGTTAAAATATACCTTTGTACCAAATTCCAGGTCTCTGTCTTAAACGATGTGAATATTGTTTTTTCATCCTCCATGTTTGTTGAAAAATGACTACATTTAAAAACTTCTGTTTTATGTTTGTAATTCCTTTGTACTAATGTGCGGTTGTTCCAGGTTTCTAGTTTGCAGTCCTACCCGTTTAGACTGTATATTCTTTGAAAAAATCATTTGGCGGCCATATTTATATAAAGATGACGTATTTTAAATATTTTCTTCTACGGTTTTAATTCCTTTGTACTGATGAACGTTTCTGGCAAGTTTTGTGTTTTAATCTTACCCGTTTATACTGTATATTTTATCAAAAATCAATTCAACGGCCATATTTTGTCCAAGATGGCTACTTTGGATCACTTTTTCTGAAACGTTTGTAATCTTTTGTATTAATGAACTTTTCTACCAACTTTCAAGTTTTTTGACCTTGTCGTTTAGGCTGTGTATTCTTTCAAAAACAGTTTCGGCGACCATATTGTGTCTAAGATGGCGACATTTCAACAATTATCTTACAGGTGTATATGCTTCTAATACGATTGTACTAAGTTTTGTGTTTTAATTCCTAATTTTAGCTCTGTATTCTTTGAAAAAATTATTTCGGAGACCATATTCCAAATTTTCTGATATTTTTACAATTTACTAATGGTAATACGTCTTCATGTAAAATTTCAGTTCTGTTGCTTAAATGATATAGAAAATGATTTTTAAACGACCATGTTGTGTCCAAATTAGCAACTTTCCAAACATAATTTATTATTTTTTTTTTATAATAATGAAAGTTCCTATCAAATTACAGCTCTGTAGCTCAAATGATATACAAAATAAATGTTAAGTCCGCCATATTCGTTGTAAAATAACGTCTTTTTCAAAACCCATCAAATGTAAAACTAAAATAAGCGTGTTTTCTAGCTTAACAAACCAATAAATGGTACATTCATGTTCTACCACGAGGTTTACCTCCTGGATGATACTTCAATCTTGACTATCTCCAAATTAATCACGCTCCAAAAGCCTGTCAGTACAAGTTTAGTCAAATAACATTTTAATCAGTAAAATCAGATATTAGTTTTATCTCGGTTTCTATATGTATCTCCCTCTCAGCTTATATTCAACGATTCTATTCGTGTTTGTTATCTTTCTGTAATTTACAAACGCTTTCGGAAATTTTTCACTACTATTTCCGTCAATATCACATTTTTATTTACTCAAATAAGATCATTTCTGTTCAGTTTCTTTATATCTCACTACCAAGTTATATTCAACGGTTCTGTTCATGTTTGTTATGTTTCAGTAATTTACAAACACTTTCGGTAACTTTTCAGTATAATTTCCGTCAATATCACATTTTTATTTACTCAAATATGATCTCGGGACGGGCGTAAGCCATAGTGCTGTTACCGCCCATAAAATTCATTTTATCATTATCAAATATGATCATTTTTGTCCAGTTTCTGTATATCTCACTACCAAGTTATATTCAACGATTCTGTTCATGTTTGTTATATATCTGTAATTTACCAACGCTTTCGGAAACTTTTCAGTACAAGTTCCGTCAATATCACATTTTATTCAGTTCAATGTTCCTGTTTTTGTCTCAGTTTCTGTATATCTCAGTACCAAGTAATATTAAACGCTTGTGCAATTTATCAACGGTTTCGGAAGCTTTTCAGTACAATTTCCGTCAATATAACATTTTATTTAGTCAAATAAGATCATTTTTGTCTCAATTAAACAGCAGCTCTAACCAAAGCTGAATTAAACAATATTACTACCAGTACAATGTTCCTAGATCTATTAATAATGACAACTAGTTATAGTTTCTTATATTTGTGTCAATTACGTAATTCTCAATCAAAAATAACCATTTCATTTCTTATTCTGATTTTTTTTTAAATATTAATTTATGTTTCTAATCTTCAGTATCAGCGACTTCTTTGTCTACGTGTTGTGTCTCCCATTTTTTCTTACTATTATACGATAAAAATTAACTTCTTCTCTTCGATAAAAATTAACTTCTTTTTTAACTGTGCAAAAAACAATTAGCAGTAGTACGGATTTGTGTTGTACAAACAATTATCAAAGGGGCGTGGTTTCGTCCCTAATATCGAAAAGTACTCTCTACTAATGTAATAAAAAATAGTTTTTTGCAGTATAATTAAAACATTATAAATACCTTACGCAAAAGTTTTTTCAATACATTTTCTTACATATAAATAATAAATGAGTAAATATTATTGTGCGAGTTAACGAGGGATGAGGGGGAAATACCCCTACCCTGTGAGGCTGCATGTAAACGTACGCATAATGTCATAAGCTGACGAGATTCTACGATTCGGATAACGTTACAGACTACGATAGCGATGATGAGAATAATTTGGATGGTGATCCGGATGAATATTTCGGCAATTATTCATGTGCGCTTGAGGGCGAAGAGGCGACTGTCCATAAAGAAGGGGGAGGAGAAGAAATAGAAAGCTTGGTATAAATGTTTGGGTGTCTTTTCTATACTGTTTGTAACCCTTTCTTGTTTTTTATAATAAAGCCATTCTGAATTTTCCAATTTTGATGTCAAATTCATAATAAGCACGGTCAAAATCCCTAATATACCGATTTTTATTCAGTTAATCTTATTGTTTTTCGGATTTGGTCCGCCAATTACTATTTTTTTCATTTTGATGTCAAATTTGTAATTAGTACGGTCAAAAGCCTTTGTATACCGTTTTTTGTCGACATTGACCAAGATTTTGAATTTTGGCCTATTTTTGGACATCCTCACCCACTGTTTGCTAGTGCTAATTACCCCTGAAAGTACAGATGCAATCTTTTTAATACTAACTCATTGTTACCAAAGTTAAGTCTTGTGTAGCTCATGAAACTGACAGGAGGCTTTGTAGTTCACATTAATATAATCTACTCTTATCTACTTTTAATATTAAAGTTGTCAGCTCACTTCAATTGTTTTTCATGCACACCTTATGCTCTTTCCCCCTCCAAACAGGGAATACGTTTTTCCTACACTTTGATTTATTGGAAACACCTATGAATCTTGACATGCACCTTCAATTGTATCAGCTGGCTAAGAAGAAATAGAATTCTGGTGCTTATTACCCCTGGTGCTTATTACCCGATTTTCCCCTATATCTATTTGGACATGTCAGGTTTGAAATCTTTGAGGTTACCATGCCGCTTCAGATTCTGTTAATGGCAATATCAAGATCTAGAGTTCATTTCCCGTACTTTCTGCAGCCTGTGGCGAAAGAAAGCATCTGTGCATCCTGGGTGGTCTATTTTGCTCTTATTTTAATGTCAGAAATCACCTGAGGTAGGTTTGTCGGTGTTTTTTATGCAACAGCATGCATCTGCTGTCAAAGTTTTATGTAACTCCTTCTTTGTAATGGGACTTTATTTTCCGTAAGAATGAACATGAAATTAAGAGGCAATTTAGAGTGACATGTTCGGAATGGTTACTAATACGTGACGCTTAAAATAGATAGGTTTCAGTGTTACTCAGAAATTTTGGCCTTGTTTAAGGCGTTAATAATAATTTAATCAATCAAAAATGTTGCTGGTTAAAATTGATTAGACACTCTCTTAGCATATGTACCTTTTAATTAATTTGATAATGATTTCAATACTTGTAAAGTGCACATTTGAACAAATTTTTAGGCCACTGAGAAAAGCATAAAGTAACAATATTTTAGGCACGCCTAATATCTACTACTAGAGATAAAAGTGCGATGCCATTGTTTTACTGACAAATGTTTTTAAACAAAGAAATAGATAAGAAAGGACGAAATAGAACGAACAACGGGAATGGGGGGATGAGCTAGAGAGGAGAATGAAAAAGTGCTGTTGTAATTACAGAAATAGCTACTCATTTACTTAACAGACTTTAAGGATGAGTTGTTTAATAAAACCAGCGAATGTGCAGGGGAATTGAAACCACGCCTTTTTTAACTTTCCGATCTTGGGGAACAAAATCACCAAGTACACTTGTATTTCGTAGCCTCCCTGACATAAAGATCAGATTCATATGCGCGGTCGCTTCAATTTCCCTGTCTTTTCGCAGAGGATCTTCTCTTTACGTAATGTTCCACGCTTTATTGCGTGCTGACCAAAATTTTAGTTTCCTGAATGAATTCGAAAGCACCAGAGGGTGGAGCAAGGAAGTAATTCATATATGAATGTGGAAAGGCTGGTTCTCTCGCGCGGGCAAGATCAATAACTGAATTGTTATCACACTAATGCATTTTCATGCTCCTTTTATTCCTTTAAGTTTTCACCGTCGCTCGATGTGCACTGAAAAGAAATGCGTTTCTTGATTATTCTCTTTGTTATTTTATTTTATATAAAAGGCAAAAACATAGGTAAAGAAGTATTCTAAAATTGAGTCAGAAGTTACGTGATTCACTAAAACTAAAATTCCGACGAAAACTTGATAAATAACATTTCTGACATATAAAGACTGTATTCACGACTTTACATGTATGAGAGAGAATACGTAGAACACACGGCGAGTATAAGTTACTTATGTTTGAAAATAAGGCCTTGAGAAATATACGGGTTCGAAACGGGACGAGATGACTGGGGAATTGAGGAGACTGCATAATGAAGAACTACACAGACTTTACGACTCACCCGATATAATGAAATCGCGACGGCTAAGGTGGCAGGCCATGTAGCACGGATGGGAGAGGAACGAAGATTATATACCGTTGCGGTTGGTAAACCGGAAGGAAAAAGACCGTAAGGAGCACCGAGATGTCGTTGGGAGAATAATATTAGAAGGGATCTTCTAGAAGTAGGTGTTTGTGATGGAAATTGGCTTGATCTTGCTCAGGATAGAATTCTCTTGAGAGCGTTCGTTACTGCGGCGATGAGCTTGCGAGTTCCTTAAGCCATAGCTCTGCTAGGGGTGGGACATAGCCTGTGTAGTGGTTGAAAAAGATCTTCGTACGCTTTCGTGTACTATGTGGTCTATTATGTGGGTTAAGTATAGAAACTGTTGTAATCTCTGGGTGTGGGTGGATATTGGTAATGTGCTGGAAACTGAAATTCAGATTTCTGCTATGTTAAATAGGGGTGGGCCGTAGCGTTTCATAGTGTTGGAGATCGTCCATGTTATTTGGGTTAGGTTAAGTAGCCTAGATTCCTGTGACCGTAGCCTATGTGCTGTGTTGGAAACTCTGCTACGGGTTGTTGAAAAAGAGCATCGTGCACTGTGTTTTCTATTATGGGGTCTAGGCTAGATAGCCTAGAGGGCATGTAGTCTCTGCTATGTTAAATTGGGAATAGCTCGTAGCCTTTCACGAACTCCTTGCTGTAATCTCTGCTATGTTAAATAGAGGTTGAAAAAAGGTGCCGTAGCCTTTCATGGAATCTCTGCTAGGGTTGGGCCGTAGTCTTTGTAGTTGTTTAAAAAGATCTTCGTACGCTTTCGTGTACTGTGTGGTCTATCATGTGGACAAAAATACCGTAGACTTGTTGTAATCTCTGCTAGGGCCTTTGTGCACTGGTGTACTATGTTAGGTTAAATCCTGTGTAATCTCTGCTATGTTAAATGGAGGGGTTAAAAAAGGCGCCGTAGCCTTTCATGAACTTTCTGCTATGTTAAATAGGGGTTGGGAAAATGGTACGTAGTTTTTTATGAAATATAAGCACAGCAGATGCGACACGGCGGCTCGTACAGCCCTGAGGAAAGAGACTGCTATAGGGTAGGGCTTCGTATTCCATGTTACGTAGGTTAGGTGTGGTATGTTGTTCAGGATTTTTAAATATGGTTCGTAGCCTTTTATGAAATAGATTAAATTCTGATTAAATTAAAAACGCGCCCAAGTGACGCTATCCTACTTACGTTTCTGATATTCTCATTTGAACGTTGCAAAGAGATTGAATTTTATACTATATTTTAACGAATGTTTAATTCTTTAATAGGGCCATAAATTGAAGTGTTTTCTATTTATGGTATAGATTTTTCAACTATATGGGTTTTTCTAAAACTACGCATGACCCTTTTTGAGAAATACAAATTTAATTGTTCAGCGATGGTAAAAGTGTTAAAGAAGGGAAAGTGCGCATAGCAAAGAAAGAAGGAAAGTTTTCTTATTCGTACATGATGGTGAAACGATACGTCTGGTATTGTGGCAACTGCATTCTTGACTACCTGTTAATAAGATACTGTAAAAGAGTAGTGGACTCTCAAGATTAGTTCGGCGTTAAGTAGCAGCGTGGACGGTCATGTCTCAAGTCCACTGTGAAGCGGATTGTTTCTGAGTGGTCATATTTCGAGGCGACCTGTGAATTTAGTGGCGCAGAGTGTTGGGTGTGTTTTGAGATAGCGAAATGAGTTATCAGAATTTTCAACGCCAGAGAACCTTGAAATTAGACTTCAGTACGTGAATTCAAAGACCACATCTCAGGGATGTACATGAAGCAATATTTAACCAATTACTTGTTAAGAAGATAACGTAGAAGCCTTGGTGTCATGTAACTTGAGAAGAGCTATATATCTAAAGGTAAAACCTCAAGAATTAGTGGACGAATTTAGAGTATACGGCAAAACAAAGAGTACTGAAATGATAGCCATGCTACGAAATCAAAATAGGTCAAAAGAGCATGCGAGGTGACTATGGCAACATATATAACATAACATATATCTAGCAAGTGAATCAGTACAGCAAGTATTCAAAATTAACACATTCACGTCTCACACAGTGTTCATAACGAGCTTATAGACTGTCGAACATGTTAAAGAACACATGTTGGTGCAACGAGAGGAAAAATGGCTGTATCTTCCCTTGTATTTCGGGAACACTTCAAAGCGGCTTATCCGACCGGAAAATGATTGCTTTCCGCTTGCCCCATATGTAGGCATCGGGAGCCGTAAGATCCGGGGAGTGGGAAGGGCACGGCTGATTCTGAAGTCTTAGTCCTTATGAACTGAAATAGTGCTCTACGATAAGCACCTAGTCTGTTGTGAGGACTATCATCGATACGCCAACAGCACTCTGTGCTAGTCTCAACACAACTAAGGACCACAGAAGGTGTCACGGGTGTTCACCACAACACCTATGCGCGTCATTTCAGTACTGTTGGCTTAGCCGCATACTGTATGACTAAGTGCAATGGTGAATTTATATTTACAGCAGATAATACTGTATAATGTATATTATGTTTTCCTGGTAACGGAGAAACGCCCCGGGTACTTTTCCTTTCTGATTTTTAGTGTGCCTTTAGAAATTCCAGATAAATACATACAGAAACGGTTTGTGGCATTTAGCCAAGTGATACGCATACAAAAATATTTTCATCGACAATATCGTTATAAGATATACAATAAAAGAATAATAATTTACTTTGAGAATCAAAAACCTACGGTTTCTAGATATTATAGTATTGGACATTTCAATTTGCAGATATTACCAAATGACTATATTTCCTCATTTCGAGTCCCTGACATGACAAACAAAGAGAAAGAAAAAACCTCGCAAGGTTTTCGTGTTAATTATACGGAGTTTCTAACCCTGCCATCCTCTCCCCTAATAGTAGAAAAAGTAAACGAATTGAAAATATTTTCTTGTACTTAATGAATAATACTCACATAAATATTTAAGTACATCAATTATTTTTCATTTTTAATTTAACAGTTATTCAGTTAATTTTTAAATTAAAAATGTTTTATAACATGTAAGCAAGTTTGAACAATAGTTTCCAAGAAAAGATTATTATTTTCGTTTTCACCTTAATTTCTGGCAAAGTAATTAAGTTCAACAAATTCGGAAGGCCACCATCACAATCAATGCAGATCTTCAGCATCAAATATCTCTTCAAAATCATTGAAAAAGTCCACATGCACTGCGTTTTCATTACCCGCTAAATATTGGGTTGGCCCATTCGTTTCGGCATTTTTTAAGCGAAAATGTTGCGGGAAATAAGAAATGTTTTGGCAATGTTTTTTTTATGTTATTCGATAGAGAATTATGTGCTCTACAGAATAGTG
>JAGDQP010030822.1:0-10068 GCA_022664845.1 Lepisma saccharinum | reverse complement strand
CATAATAATTTGGTTATTTTATTTTAATTCTTTTCAATTCATTACAAAGAAAACAGAAAGAATAAATATCAATGCAATTTAAAGGAAGTAAAGCAATTAGACGTCTTGCAAATACAAGTTGCAATGTAAAGGTAGACAGAATATTTGTCGAATGCATGAATTCCTAAACCGACAAAGTGTTATTCCGGATTACAATGACATGTGCGTCATGACAGCGAAGGGGATGACTTTACCAGGGGATCGCTTTGGTTGCATGACGAAATCGATCATTGAACATGAAACTAAATGGCAGACAGTTTTTATGGAAAGTTTTCGAAGGAAAAGTTTGTCCAGGTTTGGTGAGATGATTTACTCGGGTTGTGACTGTCGATTGAGTGAACGCCGACTTTGGGTCTCGCATCCATGACGTTGACATATAAGCTATATTTCGTTTTCATCGGATGTTATTGAGTGCTACAGGACCCCTTTTCTGTGAGTCACAAGACTATTTATTGCTCTTAATGAGGTCATGCATTTGCCAAGTCAGTTCTTTGTTATGACGATTGTCAATCTTAATTAGTAATTTTTTGGTTAAGTAGAATAGCGAAATAGCTTCATACAAATTTATGAGACGTCGCCTTTTTATTTAAGATTATGAATATCTTGTGTATTATTAGTTTATTGCCAATTTCCTACGTCGAATTCATTAGTCTGTAAGTTAGGTGAAGGTTGCAAAACTGTCCGTCATATGACATGACTGCTATTTCGAGCAATCATACGCCCTCATTTACCAGCTCTCCTGCGATCATGTCTGTGGTGGATATGCTTGAATTTCAATCGAAACGATCGCAATAACATGGTGGTAGGCTTTACGGGGATTTTGGAAACAGTTATTGTCCAAAATAAACAAGGTTCCGACAGTATTATGTTAGGCTGGCAGGATGTTGATACAATCAACTTTAGTTCTAGGGTTTAGTGCATTAATATAAAACCCTCCTAAATATTAAAATAGTATTTCAGCTAGAACAGTTTTTTTTTAGTTATTAGGAGTCATGATGTGTTGCCACAACAGCGAATTAGAGATCGTTTTAGATTCTCTCATAGAATCTCAAATAGTTTAGTTTGTAATGTTGTAGTTCTAGTATTAGACATAATACTGGAAAATAGGAAAGTGTCACCCAGGGCACAGTACGCAAACGAACTTCCAGTTTAGTTAGGATGCACTTCTCTACATACAAAGTTATTAAAGGTAGGAGTAATATTCAAATGCTGAAAAGACTGTCTTAGAACAAGAAGTAACCACGATAAATCACGTAGGAAGTAAGTTTACAGTTTACAATTACATGCAAAATGGCAAAGGTATGTTTTAAGCAGTGGAAGCATATCGTCAAGTGGTTTAGGCCGGGAACATTTCCAATATTTTGCAGTATTTATAGGTTACTTTAAAATAGGCATTAAGTGTTGTACTAGAGGGCAACACGCTACTTTGTGCATAGCATTTAAGCCTCATAAGGCAAAATAAATCATCTTGACAAAGCGCGAAGTAAATAACGTCGGGAAATCACGTAGAATTTTCTGTTAGTATTTATAGGTTAGTAACATAGTACGGCAATAAATAACAGACATATACACATATTCAAATATAGTATTTAGTTGGTAATTAGCATAGCAACTAGGTTAGCGAACAAATATACCAAAAGGACATCGAAAAGCAATGAAAATCAAGTAATTACGAATAACATTATGTTAAACGTTGAATTGCCGAAATCTATTGATAAAGGTACAAATATAAAACAACATTCATTCTTTGGAGGACACAGACGTTACTTATGTGGAACGAACCAAGACTTATAGAGGTCCTTCCAATCACATTTATAGGCAGATATAGAGAATGTTTAGAGGTACAGTTAAATAAACCATACATAAGGGCTTTGGGATATTCGAAGCTGAAAGAGTATATAATAAAACTCTTTGGTGAAATACAGGTTTCAGACAACCAGTATGTTATTTTCAAAGACAGAGTTCAGGTAAGTAATGAAACTGCTTGTCCAGTACATCTTTGACAAAGAAATTTTAGCTTCTTCTTTAGATCCGCCACTGACGAGGGAACATTCCCAACTGATCAGTCGATATTAACACGAAATATTTTTATTGTCTTTATTCGAACCTACATATACCGAAAATAACATTAAAAGAACCACGATTTGCCATATTCTTATGTAATATTTTTTTGAAGTTGTGAAATTGGTCATATTTGCAGTAAGTAAAATGTCGCAGTAAAATGTCGCCTTGTAGTTCACAAACTGTTAAGGAAATGAAGCATCATAGTACACAAATATAGATTGGTGGGATAGGGCTACATTTTGGTGTATATCAACAACGTGTCTGCCGTCTTGAAATCCGCCATATTGGTAAGGGGTTATTTTTTTTAAATGGCAAGTGGGTCTTGTGACATATCAAACAGTACTAGAATGTTCTCAGAAAATCATTACAGGTGTCAGATTTGACCTACCTCTTACGGTATTAAAGTTATCTTCAACGATAGTTTGCCGCTGTATACTTAAGTCCTGTAATATATTAAAGAATTTAACCAACGTTTGCAAATTTAGGAATTTTTACTATTTCTAATTTCAAATGTCGCATCGCAATAATTATAATTATGTAGCCAGTTTCCATCATTCCTCATTTGTGTATTGCCATACTTTATTTCCTTGTCGGTTTGTGAGAAACGAAGTTGCACTGCGCGGTCAATTCATATATCAAGCGGCAAACTATCAGTGAAGAGAACTCCAGCGCCGAAATAGGCTGGTCAAGTCTGTAATGACTTTCTGAGAACATTCTAGTATTGTTTGATAAGTCACAAGACCCACTTGCCATTTAAAAACGATGCACAATTTGATACAAGATACTTTTACACTGGAACAAAATAAATTACGTGTTTTATATCGCCTTGCTTACTACCAACAAGAGTTAACATTCTGAGTCCTGCGGATGTAGGTCACGTGAGGAAGAAGGCACGCGGTCGAAGTCCAGCGTCTTCGACGATAAATCTGATGCTTCCTTCAGCGTAGAAGAAGGCGTTGAAAGCCCAGATAACGAACACACTTCTTGTAAGAGGATAATTCTTTCTTTGCAACGAAAATTACAAAGGTTTTTTAGAAAATGTAGACAAAATAGATGATGGTAGAATTGACACATAGAATTAGAAAAATAGACTCAATTACACATTCATTGGAAGAACGTGAAAAAGATTTAAATTTACATCAAAAGGTATACAACGCCAGAATTCACCGAGCGAATGTTGGTTGTCACAATAGGAGGTATGATTCAGGTCACGGACGCTGGAAGAAAATTCCTGAGAAAGAGAAAGTGTTGATCAGTATGATCAACATCGCTACAGAAATACTATTTGGTAAGGTGGCCCGAAGTTAATAGAAAATTACGCTATGCGGGACGCCCGTCACATGTTAAGGTGGTCTAATTCATATTACTGGGAGTCAGCCGGTCCACAACAAAGCTCACAAAATGGGTATAGAAATTCAGATAAAGCACAACGTTTAGGTAACAATCAGGAACAGCCTGGTTCCCAAAAATTCACATTTTGCATACCCACAACAACCAGTAATGGAACACAATATACAGAATAATCAGAATTTAGTGAATAATTTTCAAGGTAATATTGTTTGCGCAAACAAAGTAGTAAAATCTGATTTGTCGAATAGGAATTTAACACAAAATGATTCAGGTAACTATACCGACACAAGCGTGTTATGCCATTTTGAATTCTAATTTACCTGAACAACAACTTTTACGAGAAGCTAGGGAACTCTTTGACCAAAATAGGATTCAAATGTGGAGCTCAGTCACTCCAAAAATTAACGCAATTTTAGATTTATGCTGGCAGTTCGCAGATGTGTTTCAATGGAATCCTGGTTCAGGCACCATCTAAAAGTTGGTTTCAGCGCTTCTGGGGGTCCGAGGTCTATCAGGGTGTGGAATTTATGTAAAATGCATATAATTTTGACTAAAATGATTAAAAATGACTTATAATTCTACAAAATAATCTGAAATTCGGGGTTGTCCGAACCCCACCTAAATATGTCCATGGAAGTGTCACCTACCATTAGTTTTGTGAACAGGCTCAATACAACAGTCAGAAAAATTTCGGCCACACAGAGAAATGTTATTTCTTTTTAGGCAAAATAAATGTATCGGCATTGTTAGAAGAATCAAGGGAAGTATCTAACGTCAAACCACAGTCTAGCATATGGAAGGTTACCAGATTCGTTTTACAAAAAAAATCTTTGTATTTTGGGGTCATATTTAGTAAGTAAGGATTTTGACCCATCGTGGTTGTCGTAGCTAGTAAGTTTCTAAAATCTACAAACATCCAACCCCCAACCGTGATTTGAACACGGAACCTTGGAGACGTTGGGATGACCACAGGACTACCGTGGTTGGCCAGATTGTTCTTGTCCAGATGAGAGCAGCTTAGCTAGAAAAGAACAATAGGTGATTCCTTTCATTTAGGGAGACCAACTTTCGGCCATAAATTTAAAGATTTAGTCACGACAAACTTTATTTATGTTTAATGGAATTAGTAATATTTAAAAACAAAGTAATTTACGTATATATACAAGATGAAGATTATTCATATGAGACTGACATTTAATTTAATTATGAACGTATGTGAACTAAAGCTGAAACGGGTCATTCTGATTAGACCGGGTCATTGGGTCTATGCTTTCGACTCGATTTGGCCCGGAGGGAAAAACAGATTTTATTCTTACCTTATTATACACTTTTGCTTTTCAATAGTGTTTCTTTCAAAGGTGACCAAGGCCGTGACTGTGTTAGTTACCTCACAGAGCACGAAAAAAAAACATCGCCGGAAACTTCCTAACAGTAGCAAATCATATCACTGTAAAGAACAGAAATCCTGTCGAAGTGTGTAAATATTCCGTTCCCTCGGAAAGGCTATTCTGAAAGAATTTTGTCTCAAGTAAAAACTTTTGGTAAACCTCATTTCATATGGGCCACTTTAGTAACTATGGACTTCGACCCGTCACGGTGATATGGATTCAATGAGTATACAATCCACAAACATCCATGCCTCTGGCGTGATTCGAACCCGCAATGGCGATCCAGCGTCCTACCCTTATGTCGGAAGTATTAAATAGGATAAAAATTTAAACTCCATTAAAAATTTTCATTAATGGAGTCCCTTACATAAGCTCACTTCTCAAGGAATCTCATCAATTACAATATTGATTGATGAGAACAACAGGAACAAGACCAGGTCACCGGGCCAAGATTAGGCCAGCAATTTAGATCAACTGGGTCATAATTCGATCATCAGGTAGTCCAGTCAGACTAGTTATCTATGTCATGTTCTTCAATTTACCATCTATGTCATGTTCTTCAATTTACCCGATATTCAGAGGTCCAGAGCCAAGGACTCACTCGATTGATGTATGGGACGTTGTACCATCCTGTTGTAAACACCCTTGACACAGCTCTACATCATTAAATTACTCTACAAGCTTCATAACTCATTGGTACTCTGTGGTGTTGACAGTCCCATAGAAAAAAATAGGATCCACTATTCTTTCATTGGATATTACGCACCAATCTACGATTTTATGAGTGAATAGGTGCCTCATGTAGAGAGTGTTGTATACCTTCTAAGCTTTGGTAAACTTGTTACGCCGAGCCTGAAATTAATATAAAAAGTTTTGTATCTTCTGAATGCATATTCTCTTACCTCTCAAATTAGATATATTTAAAAACAAAAAGGTTAATAATCCGGTCACAGTAACGTATTAGAGAAATGTGTACATAACCCCCAATTTCAACTTCGGCCGTACAAGCTTATAAAACCTAGCGGGCAAATAACACATTTCTGAAACGAGTGACTAAAACCAGGCTAATTAGCGAATCGAAATTAGCCCGGCAAACAGTTTTTACAACAATCTAGCTCTCACAACTTTAGGACTTCTTTTGATAGCTCTCTTCGCAGTTCTCTGTTCCATGAAGTATGTGTATCCAGGCTCCTGCGATGGATGCCTTAGTTACGGGGTAACTGCTGCAGCCGTATGTTAACGTCCTCAGCAGCCATGGGCAGTACAAATACCTGTGGATTTCACGAACAAGAGATCCTTCCAACTTGTGTACAATCGCCAGTATAGCTTACTTTGGTGAGGTTTGCGAACACCAAATTTTCTCTGGTGTGTCGTATACCTGTGATAAAGTTTGTAACGCAGTAAGTTTTCACCGTTATTGTAGCGTCTACTGAATTTAACAACAACTGAGGCAATATGACGATGACCCGCACTTTCTTGGTAAGATGAAAATCCCAGATGTCCGCATTATATGAAAAGAACACGGAGCATTGCAATATTTTTTACCTCTATAGTGACAATATTGATTGGTAACGTTAGATTTGACTAAGCTGCTATGATTTCTCTGATAAGTCTACTTATGGTTAATTTGTGGAAAACCGCTGGCCTGAGTTGCTTAAAACATCTAGGATCCTATTAAGTTTGGAACATTAACTTATACCATGGTTTGAAGCATTTTCGGCTCAAACAGAAAGGGCTCTTTAGGCTCGAAAAATAATGACTACCAAAAGTGCTTCTTTTGTGCTCAGTGGCATTCGGAGGAGAAATTACAAAGCAGCTCCATGCTTCAAGTGTAACCATACCAATAATGACAATTTATATCGGAACATATTTGTTGCGAATAATATATTATTTAAATTGTTAATGAGAGATGCGGAAAAATAGAAGATTAATGAGTTAGCCGGAGGATCCAAAATATTACCTGTAATATGGAACGCTGTTGATTACCCAAATTCACTGTAATAGGTTAGGTAAAGTCAGATTATACTTTTTTATACGCGATGAATACAATACGACTTTAAACATTTCACACAATTCACAAATACAGGTTAGAAAAGTCTGCTTAGATTATGTTCTCCCTTTATATGCTATAAAACATCAACGAAGCATTCCCACCGCTGCTGTTTAAACTTGAGTATCGTTTTGTCATTAAATTTTTCATCAGAGAAACCAAAGTCCGACAGAAATTAAACGTCATTTAGATGATATATCCAGTGAATTTTACACGGCATGTTCGATGATTAAGAATGGACTAAACAAAGATTCAATTGAAAATAATCCTTATTATTCGTAGCAAATGTTTAGAAACACTCACTTCGAATTCTTATATAATTGGACTGGGGCAAGAAGAGGCGCTAAAGGACACACGACTGAAATCATTATGTGTGCTTCCACAAACGAGGGTACTTTTAGTTTTGCACTGCCATCCTCGGGTTTTATACACAGTAAGAGTATTATGAGCCCTAAACCTTTTCAGTGTTGCACCCACTGTTTCTTTCAGGCAAGTTTTCGGGGTAACTTCCCCCCCCCCCGGGATTTTCAACCGCTTTTTCGAAAGAACTAGTCTCAACACTTGTATTACTTAAACGGTATATCACTAAGAACGGTAGTTCTTCAAGTGACGCTAAGAAAAGAGTTTGTTAGCGGCACTCACATCTATACAGCTAATTTCGGATCTAACAAACTATAAACCCGATTATGGTGCTTGAACTTGCATTTGAAAGCTCTTTGCCATACGAAGACACCGAAAACAATTGGATCGGTAGGACCTCTCTAGGGAAGTTTGAAAAAAATCAGAATTTCACATTTCTGGTTATAGCACTTACCCAAGACCATATAGGCGGCCAAAGCTTGCGGCATCGTAATTTACGCTTCAATAGCTTTCAAACGGTGTATCACACGTCAAAATCGGTGAAGGGGTTAAAAAGTCCTTTTTAGCCCAATCACAGAATTTTCACGAATGATAGAAAAGGACCTTTGTCATTCTGTCTGCCTTTTTGTTTTAGCCCAAAATGTTGGAACCGAAGGGTTTTGTGGGTCAATTGCGGGCCCCAACGAGTAGGGGTAAATCGAAGCTTATTTTTATAGGAGTTACCGTTTTCGAGATACGTAACCTACCATGGTCCACTTTTTTTATATGCAGTCTTACAAAATAAGTGATATCAGTACATGAACCTCTTCAGCGTAAAAGGAAGAGTGACGCAAGAAATCTACTCACAAAAGAAGTTGTATTTATTTTGAGAGTGACTTTCTTTGTGTCATTATGGGGTAAGGGAGGATACTAAGTCTCTTGATTTTATTAAGAAGGAAACGATCATGGGAGGACTTAGGAGACCTTGGGTGCACGAGAGTCTTTCGGGGAAATCACTTTAAAAACTATCGTTTACAATGAAACATTTAGTCATTCTGAAATGACTGGGAGCAATGCCCCCATAAATCTGCCCATGGAAAGAATTCCGCCATAGTGACACAAACAAAGTCACGCAAAATGGATATCACTTCTTTTGGGAGTAGAATTCTTGCGTCACTCTTCCCTTTACCCCGAAGGGGTTCGTGTACTGATACTGAAATACGTATATAAATAGTAGATTCTATAAATATTGTTCATGTTATTTTGAGGATAACTAAGTAAGTACGATATATTGTTAAGTAACATTATTGTTACCTGATATTTTAGTATATTGGAGTCAGTATGCATTATTTATGATTTTGGTGAGCCCCCTCCCGAGAGAAATCTGCAAGAAACAGTGGTTCCCAATACGGCCGAGAACACTTCAGTTGCTGCAAAGGTTGCTATTCAGTAATGCGCGTCTTCAAAATTTACGTCACTCACCTATTTTTTCTTCAAAATTGAAATTTGATTTGCGTGGAAAATATTTAGTAAAGATAAAGATTACATTGCTGTAATTTTAGACCTTCTTGACTACGGCTCTAGCTTAAGTTTCGCCGTCAAGTGAGGTAACCTTGGTAACAAAAAATTTGTTTTTAAATCTTTTTTTATTATGTGCCATATCAAATTAAAATTTTTATCTCTTATGCCATTTATATCAGCTTTATAATCGTGTTAATTATAGTTCTGAATCTATGTGTAAGATACAAGGGTATATGACCAAAGTTACCCCCAGAAAATGACGTGAGTTTAAGCAAACGTCTTTTTGAACTCATGGTTGAAATATTCTGTTTGTAGAAAGTGACAATGGATATGAAAATTAAGAGTGGATCGTCTTCCTTCATTCGGTGGCTAAATAAAGGAAATAAGTTAATATAATTTCAATGTTGTGTTTTGGCTACTAACTGGCTATTTAAAATTAAGATTGTACTGAAAATAAGAATCATAGACTGGAAAACTGATGTAGTTGTAAAATCAATAGGTCTTTAAATGCAATATAAGAAATTCACGTCTTTCGAAAAATACGTTTCTGGCTTGTAACAGCCTAAAAAAACGCAGATAAATTGAAAAACATTACTGTAAATTTACAATTCTCTGCTGTTTTTGTTTGTGTTAGAACTAACTTGAAGCAACCAAGTAAACCGAACAGTACTTTTAGGTATTCAAATTAAAGTAAAATATATTAAAAAACTACATTGGAAATGAAGCAAAAGCACAATTTTAGCGTGTTTTTTTCTTTTACAGCTGAAATATGAGATAAATGAACAATGGAAATACAAATAAGCAAATGAAATAGCTTTTATGTACATATCAACGAATGTACACAGAAATATAGGGCCTACTGGCACGTTGAACCATTCGAAAGGAATTCATGAAAACGATTCTAGTATACGATGATAACACTGGAAAACAATTATTTACGAGATCTGGCTTTGTTATGCTGTACCAAAACAAAAATATCTATGTATGAATCATCATATATATTGGCATCGCTGAGTACTCGTTACTTCTAATATCTGTAACCATATGAATTAACAATAAATACCAACATTCAGCAAACTTCACATACTACAGTGTATATTGGAACAAAAAATTCAGACTAATTTGATGCACAAAATAACTAAAAAAGTTATTCCAGTGATGATATTGATTCGGGAGAAGCGAAACTTTATTACTGTGCAACAAAACATAGGATGAAGGGATAATTGAGTTGAAACTGTCAAGTCTTTTTCTAACATGTACAAGGTCCGAAACTGTAGGGCATCATCACGAAATTTAAAGGGCATAACATGCGATAAC
>JAGDQP010030821.1:2968-22335 GCA_022664845.1 Lepisma saccharinum | reverse complement strand
TTTTGTAGTACTGAAGTGGAGGTAATCTGGATGCTAGTTTGAGACAGTATTTGGACATCTTACTTGCTAAAAGCTTTGTTTTTTATTCTTTATACCTGCTGTAGTTTATCATGCAAATGTATAAAGTAACTTGCATATGCAATGGTAACGTACTATCTTTTTATCCTTTTGTGTATATTTTATAACGAAATTATCGATTAGGAGGAGAAGGAGTTACTACCATGATCGCTGTACCTCGCGAAGCGATCATCCCATCCTGGCAATCGGGTTGCAGAGCAAATTCGCCATACTCCTAGCAACCCCGTGTGTAGTCCACTGCTGCTTGAGGAGGGATAAAAAATGTCCCTCCAATGTTGCCAGCTTTTCCCTCTTTTAATATATCTTGTGAACGCTTTGTGATATCGCTTCCAAATTAATTCCATTACATTTTTAGACCCTCAAAGAGTCTTCCTGTTTATTTTTGTGACTTTTGTCAAGGGGGCACATTTTGCGTAAATAGCGATTGTAAATTTCCCTTTCTTTCGGCGTCTCGGTTGGTAACACTGTTAGTCGTAATGAACTTTAATTTTGCCATTTTGTTAAGACCGCATCCTATTTTCACTTTGTGTTCTTGTTTCTGATCTAATATTGTGCATTTAGCTACAATCCATCTCTTCTTTTTCCAACTTTGACCTCTCATATCTCCCGAAGTTGGCGATACTGAGCATCGATTTTGGTATCATTGGACGTATTTTGCTTCGAAGATTTATTTTCAATTAACAGTTTTCGTAGTGTCATTTGAAAAATTATGTTTGTGTTGGGGTGGCAACACTGTTTATGTGACATTGTTGTCGTGTGCTTGATCAGGTATCCTCTTCCCGTAGGTATCAGGTTACCTGCGCACATTTTTTACTTTTTGCTCCTTTTTCAAGTTATTTTGGGCTGTCACTCGTCAATGACTCACCCGGTATATACAGGGCTCAGATATTGCTAAACAGGGCTGGAAATGATATCAAGAATTAAGAGGATGCTGATCGACTCCTACATGGTTACATGTCATAATAATAATAATAATAAACACTTATTATTGAGCAGGATAGGTTCATTTAAAGTGTGTTATTTTATCCAACCCTTGTTAAAAACGGACATTTTCATGCAGCATACTGTATAATAATAATATATACAGGGATGAAAACAAAGGAAGGATTCAGAAAATGTTGGAATTTAAATACTAAATTGATAAATCATTAATAGAAATATATTTCTTCCTCGTAAATAAATCTTTCACCATGCTTTTAATTTATATATTTTTTACGTATTTTTTTTTAAAAAAAGGGGAATCGCTGCTGAGCACGAGTGGCGTCCATTGTTTCTTGATGCAGGGTGGTAATGTAATGCACCGACACATTTCGACGCCTGATAGTACATAAAACAATAACAAGAAAATTTTAAATCATCTGGGTGGAGATTCCACCGAATTTCGGATCTGTAGGCAAATGAACTGTAGAGGTTCAAGTACCCAATGCGGCATGCTAACGGTAGAGCTCATGCGGCATGCTATCGCCACCATCTAAATTTGTATATTTCAAAATTGTGCATTTTGTGCGCAAGGGATTTCTCAGAGGAAGTAGGCGATTCCCATACATTCTCTGAAGAAAAAATACACACGAACTATTGTTACCTGCAGGGAAGAAAACTTCTGAGAACCTCTACTTCCTTTAAGGAATTCCTTGCGCACTCAATGCTCGAATATGCATTTTAATAGATCTGGTTTGAAGTCTTTGATAATGGATAGCATGCCAAATCAGGTCTACCATTAATGAAGTTTGAAATTTGAAGCTGTAAGTACATTTCTCACTCTTTCGGAAAACTTTAGCTCTGAAACATGGCGTAATTTCCAACCCGCGATGATCAGAACTTCTTTTCTGATTTTCGTTCTTAAGACTGAAATAAATCAATCTGCAATCGTTCTTGAGATTGAAATAAAATTCAATCTGCAAGAACTACGCGTAGTATGCCGCACCTAAAAGGACAAAGGTTTTGGGAACTCGTTACACAGCCTAAACGACCGGAATTATAAAAACGAAATTAGGTATGAAGGTAGATCATCACTAGTAGATTAAGAAAATATGACAAAATATTGAAAAAGTCGCCATCTTGTATCCAAAATGGCCGCCAAAATGAATTTTTCATAGGATAGGCCACTCAGTACTTCCAATGATATTTAAATGCATAAAATGTTTAACTCCATGACGAAGCCAAGTAAACAGAGAAGTGAACACATTATGTGAAGGAAGCTCCCAACATGAAATTTGTTTTTAAAAATATGCCAGATACGTGAGGTTTTAGGTAATAAAATATTATGATACAATAATTTGAAAAGTAAATAATTCTTTTAAAATGTATGAAGTGGCATAGCTGCAGTGTTTAACTCATTGAGAACCTAGACAAGATCTTAATTTCTGTTATTCCTCATTTCTTTCTCCAGTGAAGGAAAACGGAAATTAGCGTTCGAACGAAGGAAATAACAATAAAAATAATTAAACGGGACTAATTAATTTTTGACAAAGAGGAAAAACAATGCGTTGCGAAACATCAAAATATAATTATTTTCGTTTTTAATTTATATTTATTTACGGATCTTACAGGCAACTATGGGATAAGCTCGTCATATGTCAGAGGGGTGTCGTCCTTCGAGAAGCACACAGAAAGAAATAGCGGTGTTGATTCAACACTTTTCGGTGTCCCAGGGCGTCCACCACTTTTCTGTGTTAAATCAGTACAAAAAGTGGTGTTGATTTCGGTCATTTAACACAATAGATGTGTTGTCAATGCTCCGTCAACACAATGGGGGGTTGTCATACTAACGCTATGACAGTGTTAAATCAACCATTTATTGTGTTGATTTAACACAGAAAAATTGTGTCCACCCTGGGACACCGAAGTGTTGAATCGACACAGCTATTTTTGTTGTGCACTTTTCCGAGTACAGGGAGGGTTAAGTTAACGGCCATGACCTTTTGTTTAGATATTATATCAAGATTCGATTGGTGAACCTGAGACATTCCTTGGAGAACCTCGGTCAGTGTGGCCAACAGCAGGATTCGAAGCTGCGTGCCTCCCCGGTGTCGATCCAAGGTTCAGATAATGTATGTTACCAATACATGTGTATATTAAAAGCATTGCACGTCTGTGATGCTCTTGTGATCCACAAAGGGTAGTTCATTCCTAATAGGATTACAAAGGAAACATTGCATCAAATGTCCAAGAACCAGTTAGTTTTTCTTCATTATGTCAAGATCTGCCATTCAGTTAATAAACGAAGTAGATGAATCCAGGGTGTATTAAATCTTTAAATAATGTTCCGAAACTAGAAACTAACCTTATATTTTGTCTTTTAAATATGTCTACATCTGCAGTCATTCCATGTTCCCTGCCGATGAAGGTTTTTGCGACTTTTGTTTACTTCCCAAATTTTGGAAAAGCTTTTACTTAAATAGTTCGAAGAAATCGCCAGCGTTGGAGTAAAACGTTTCCAAGTTTATGCTAATAAATGAAGCATATATTGGACATGAATCAGTTGTTTATTTTTGGGATTAAGTGAGGAAGACCGTTCCAAGATTCCTTCAATATCTATGTTACCAGCCTAATATTAGAAACATTTTATAAAACTTTATGATTGATTAATTTCCCTTTCGATTATTAGCTGAAGTACCTAAGAAAAGTAGCTAAGATTTAGGTACTAGGTACAGAAAAAAAGTACATTTCATTTGCAGTACCTAGTACTTGTAACTAGGTACTGCAAATGAAATGTACCTAGGTACATGCTTTAGGTACGTATTTTGTACCTAGGTACTACCCAACACTGCTGATATCTTTATGTTGTTATGCTATTTTAGTACTAAGCAAATTAATAAAGAATTAACTGGTATCTTGCTTATCTGTTTACCCATACTGCTAGTTGTTACATGAATTCATTCCATTTCACGTTTTATATAAACGTTTAATGAAATAAATCTCATGACGTAAATTTGACCATGAATTCAATTTCTACTAATAGATAGGGCGATAGTAAGAACGATGTTTATCTCAAATAATAATTTACTGAAACGAAATAAAACATATACATTATTATTGAAAAAATGTTGACCATACGTTTGATTGTTCTGTTATTGTCCTCATTATACGCTATAGCAAAATCAGAGTAAAATTTGTACCTTTTAAGTTTACTCATGATATGTTTATATAGTACAGTGTACATTATGGGATAGACAATCTATCAACAAGAAAATTGCTTATTGTAATAGTTCTTTCTATTCGTTGTAAATAGAGAAATTAATTATGGATTTGTTTTGATTCTCCTTTGTAATCAAACTCATATTTTCGCCTAAAGCAATGCGATGTAATCATCTCAAAAGCTGCAATGTAAAATATAGCCTACCTACCAGTTTAGGTAAAAGGATACAATATATTCCACAAATTCTCACTATACCAAAACAACTTTTAAAGAAAATATCCTTTCTAAGGGAAAATATGGGAAGTACAGTCAATTAGTTCCGAGACGTTCAGACATACATGGTCACTGGAGATTCTGCTACACGTCACCTTCGAAGTACCTCCCTAACTAATGTAACACACTGTTGCCAACGATAGTATAATTTTGTCAGAAGCACTCCTCGCAGCCATAGATAGCGCTGCCGTCGTAACAACTTCTAGCGCTTCATCATTTGTAAATTTCTGGTGTTTCAGCAGATACTTCATGCGTGTGAAGGTGTAATTATCAGCTGGTCCAAATCGAAAGAATATGGTGGATGTGGCAGCTAGTCGGTCACCTGTATAGACCGATGTTCTGGAGCATGATCGTGATGGATAATCCAGGTAATTCATATCTACAGTGCAGATTTATCCCTGCACCCAGATAGCACCCAAACTTTTACTGAGTTTGTACGAGGTTTGGCATTGCATTCCTGCAAACTTACTACAATTTTGCAGCAAACATGTAGTTCACACATGCAAAATTTGCTACAAGTTTGTCTTGACAAACATCAAGCCTGTGGCGGACAAGATTTCTAATGTCTGGACTGGAGCTCGAACCTACGATCTTGTTTTCTTTGTAGTTGGTCACTCAACCTGGGTCGGTACTATCTGGAAAATTGGCAGCCAGTTTGAGAAATGTAGTCGACCCGTACAGTACGGTACATATCATTATGATACTCCTGAGTTGGACTCGCTTCTGAAAAATCATGAATCAATCTTCTTCAGAGCTCTACTCTAACACAGGGTCAATAAGCTTTCCCAGTTTAGAATTAAATTTTATATAAATGACTTTATTCCAGAAACTGTTTCCGTAACATAAAAGGGCTAATAAAATGCACTTCGTTCAGCAGAAGAACCCGTGGAGTAACAGTAGAGTGGCGGACAACAAACAAATCTGAAGGTCGTGAGTTCGAATCGCACTGTAGACTGAAATCTTTTCTCGCTACAGTCTCGATGTTGGTCTACCAGCTGAAACGGGCCACCGGGTCATTGGGGTCAAGTTTTAGACCGGATCACGCATGGGACCCGACCTGATCCGATGACCCAATTTCGACACGGTGAACCAGAGGACAAAACAGAGTTTTTTAAATTTATTTCCTTACGTGTGAACAGTGTTTCTTTCAGGTGTGACCGGGACCGCAGGTGTTGTTCCCAGAGCACGAAAAATACGACGCCGAAAATTCCCAGCTCATTATAGTTCCCAGACCGGGTCAAATTTCGTACCAGGTCGCCGGGGCACCTATGTTCGGGTCACTAAAAGTGACTTGGTTTCAGCTCTGCTATGCGGTACTCCGTCAATCATAAACTTTGTTCAAATAATACTGTTGTGTACAAGATGTCCTGACCAACAAATTTACCAATATACAGAAAGTTTCCAAATTAAGGGGACAAATGTTAAGACGCGATTACTGACACGAAAATAATAATGATAAAAAAAATTCTACATGCGTCGAAATTCCATGTTGGATGTTGGAATGGTTTTTTATTTCATACATTTCACATTGTATTTTATTCATAGTTTGCAACACTTCATTCTGTGCTTCACATATGTTATCACTAGGGAATACCAAGTATGCAATAAATAGACATCGTGCTTTAAAGAAAAAACTTCTCCAGGTTGGCAACAGAGTAAACCCAATAACATTATATTTTAATTTCCAATATCACCCTATTGATGTAAATCCTGACAAGTAATATTACTTTAATGCATCATTTATGATTTATCGAGATATACTAATTTTACTTACTACTTGCTGATAAACCCACCAATCGGTGCCGGTCAGATTGATCTGGTAGGTATTAAAATAAGTTGGCAACACCGATAACTGTGACCGTTTGAGCGTGGTGACTTACACACTATTTTTTCTATGGTGTTAAATAATGTTTATCCCAGCTTTGATGCCGAAACGTCCAACTGTATGGGGGCCATTTGAAAAAAATGAATTTTTAAAATAGGTTGTCAACACAGACAATTGGGATGCTTTGGAACGGGAACACTCATAGTACATGAAAAAAATAAAAGGTTTCTAGCAACCCAAAGGAAAAAAAAAGGTTGGTGTAACAGAGTGAATTGATAAATATAGAACCTAATAAGTACAAGGTTACAGCAATCCACCTAGAAGGGTTAAATCCAGTGGGCTGCTCTAATCCTGCACAGGATATTTTGAAGGGTTATTATAAATAATTGCAGTGAGTTACTTTAAACCATTCCCCTATCCCAAAGAAGATTTGTAAAAAAATTCATGGTAAAAACGTCTGGAAGCAAGTGATTGTTATGATTTACACTGCATGTAGCTTAATTATTTATGTGAAAAATATGCGCGACGACAGGGATCGAACCGGGGACTTTACGCATTGCAGCGAGAACTGCTGACCATCACACTGCGAGAACACCTGAAGCTTAAGGTCGATATTGTGTGTATTTCAAGAAGTTGCACTACTATGATGTTCATTAAACGAATCTCAGTGTTGCCTTCTACACTTTCTCATTAACAGAATAGTAGGGGAAGGTTGTCGAATACCGTACAGGTTGCGAATACCGTACAGTCGTATTTATTCAAATCGCAAAGGATGGCAGAACGGTGCAGCCCTACTCGTATTGCCCCGTCCAGGGGTAGTGTCGTGTGAAGGTTCCGTCTTTGTGTCTTGGCTGACGTAATGGAAACGGGAGAAAAAAAACGGTAAGTGAAAACTAGATAGAGTAAGGGAAAAGAAGCGGGAAGATGTCGGACAAGTTTAAGTTGAAGGTGTCATTAGGGTATTTGCCTATTATCACTGAAGGGAAAAAACGTTGAAACCTCAGTAAGGGTGATTGATACCTGTTTTCGAACCCAGGAACTTCGGAATGATCACTCAGTGGAATTCCATGAAGCAGTAAGATAATCGAAAAACAGCATGAAATAATAGTGTTTCCTACTTATATTCTCGAAACATCAGCAATGATTACTTACATTATTTTGAGTTATACAGTATGCCCATTACTGGAATATCCAGTTTTTTCCGTGTCCATCACTGGTACCAAAACAACGTTACATAAAAAAAAACGTTATTTCCTCTCAAATAGTGTATGTTGATGAAAGTTATGAGCAGAAAACACAAGAAAGCATGGAGATTGTGTAACATTCTCATTTCATCAGCGCATTTAAACTGTATATGAGTTAAAAATTATAACGATGAAAAGTGTCCTTTTTAAAGTGTCCATTACTGGTACGTTTCCCTTATATTAAAAATAAAGGAATGAAAGCAAGAATTGCTACACATATAATTGAATCATATAGACAACAATAGCATTAGGTTTCTTCAAGGAGCAAAAGAACCAAGCAGAAAGACTGATTAGAGAAGAATATCGCATTTGCCACAATCCGAATAATGTTAATGAAAATGAATGTGGAAGTTTACACCAAGAATGGAAAAACGTCATAAATATGTATAGAATTAGCGATAAAAGGAAAATTAACGTCCTCTAAAAAAAAAAAAAAAAAATATGGTCTGGCAACAATAGGAATTCAAATATTTAAAAAACAATAAAAAGAAAAATAATTTTGCAACAGTACACTTGATAATGGCGGCTACAGACGTAGTCGAAACGTTGTGCATAATATTAAATACGCGATTGTAACAGTCGCATACCAAAGGGAATGCGGGGAGGGTGAGCCAGCCGGTCCCCAGCTTGGTTTTTTGTTAGTAGTTTCTATAACTTTCAGAGTTATGATTTGAAATTTTGTGACTTTTACAATATGCCCTTTCCGCACATAGCGCCATTAAAACTTCTTTCGCCTATCAACAAATAAGAGGATAACAAATATTTTTATTACAAAAAAATATTCTTTGGCATAAACGTTCGTTTTTCCGCAAAAAGTAATTTATTTTGTTGTTTATTCAGATTTCGAATAGATGGCAGAAGACCTGCACTTAGTAAATGTTCCTGTTCTATTGCACAAGAAGTTTGTCAATAGGATAACATATCTTAGAAGATAACGTATTTCAATTTTACTAAAAAAAATATGTAATTTTGTTCTTTTTATTTGCGCTGGTTTTCATATAACAAGTACGTCTCCTCCAGATACACAACCAAGGAAGACGATATTGCCATTAGGAAGTGTCGAAGTGTTGTTTGCACAATATGTGAGATTGGCAAGATGGCGGTAAACTAGAAGAAAGCTGCTGAAATCTCCTTTGCATTTTTTACAATATTCCAAAGTTTTTTTCGACCTTTGCTTCAAGAAAATTTATTCAGTAATGTTATAAAGTGTTGCGGTGTTTTATATAATAGTTTTACATCATGAAAATTCAAAATTAACTGTGATAACAACATCAAATGCAACAGTGACAAGAGAGTTAAGAGTGACTGACAGCTATGGCAGACAGAAACCATAGCAACCAATAAATAACTGACCTTAAAACATTAATTATTAATACTGTTAGACTGCAAAACTGTATTATATTATAAATATTATTATAAAACAGCAATTAATAAAACGAAAGCGCAATGGATGGGCATAATTAGCCATTTCCGCGCTAGATTACAAAATACGAATGCAAAATATGTATTGAATTTCCTGAAGTAAACAAATTTTGTGTAATAATTCATTTGCAAATAAAAACTTATTTAGTATATTTTCTATTCAAATACTAGTACATTCATTTAATGAAATTAGAGTAATATTTTTATCAACCATTATAATGGAAAAGAAAACAGTGGCAGATCCAGGATTTTCATGAGCAGGGGACGAAGGTGGAATAGATAAGGATATTCCCACTATGTGAATGTTTACTACAAATCTATCATATTTGACCTCATATTGCTTGTTATTATCATGAAATTTGACACCATTATCCCCGAAAATTAATATTTGTAGATAAATTAGGTTGACTCAGAAAAAATCGAAAATTTTTGTTAGAATTTTTTTTTGAACATGCTTTATTGCACCTACAAGAAGAAAAATATATCTGCACAAATTTTTCCCATTTGCGAAGTTTCACCCTTCCCTTGGAGGCTCGAACCTGGCATCTCTAGTTTACTATTTCCGAAGATACCCGAAGTTGGACTTGGAGAATTTTCAGCTCAAAACAGCCTGATCAATGCGGTCAACCTTTTTGGAATAGGCTGTACATAGCTTTCCAATTGAGGACCTTCTCAAATGCATTAGTTGTTGTTTCTACCAATAACCGTATTTTGTAAGCGGAAATAAAATAAATAAATACAATTGCATTTAAAAAAATGCTGATCATAGCAGTTGGATGAAAGACCAACAATATTTTGTCCTCATTTGCTCACAACACTAACCTAACTACAAGCTCATAGAAAGTGGTATATGAATATTTTGCAATCTGTAACAAAAATAGCTATTGGGTTCTTGAACTATAATTGCTTGGACAATTTCCAGTGAAAGTGAACATACTGGTAAATCTCTCGGTTGTTACCTGAGTGGTTCGCTGGTAGTTACTTATTCATATCTTTTTTTTCGTTCCAAGGTCCTTCTGTTTGTTCCTTGTCGCACAGCATCTCCACCAATCTTCTCACCTCGCATTAGAAAATAAAAAATGTACACAGCCTTCGTTTCGGGCGTCTCTTCATTCATGACGTAAGTAGCAAATCTGGTTTATGGCGGACCCTCTTCGGCCGCCCACCACATCCCAAAAGAGCGTGCAATACCTATTTACATGCAAAACGTGACGCAGGAAGAAAAAAAATAATGCAGGTGAGAAAACTCGTAGTCACAAAGTAATGACATTTTCTATCGAGGTCTCAGCCTTTAAAAAGAATTCAGCGAATCCATGTATCCGTAGCGAAAATATTGAATTTAACTCTCTCTCTCTCTCTCTCTTTTCGCCTTTCATATTTTCAGGTTTCGATAATATTTTAAGTACAGATTGTTCGTACCTCAAATCAACTTCAACAAGGTTCTTGGAATTTATATCATGAATAGGTAATCTGATTTCATTTTAAAATTAAACTTAGATCCACTTTTATGTACATAATTAAGATATATTTTTCTTGAAATGGACGTTACGTGCAGAGGAGACACGTTTTTCAGTTGTACTTTCATTGAGAAAATTTTGTCCCCGAGAAATGTTTAGGACACGTAAAATTTATATTTTCTAATTGGGCATAAACACCCAAATAGTGGATGGAAGTTTCATTTTAAAATCATCCTTGTAATAAATAAGATTGCGACGAATATTTAATATATAAAATGAAATATAAAGTACGATGATCAGTCCTGAATTCAACTACCGGTACCGTCAAACAGGGCGACTTGAGACTGCGGTACAATTTTAGAGCTTCCAGTTAGCCACATCGATAAATGATACAGATTTCGCGCGCGATCGTCAGTTGTTGCATTGTGGTAAATACGACAACTACTGAGTGAAGATTTTGTAAGTTATGTACAGTACGTGTAGCCGTGTATATAGCTCCTGAAAGTGTACTATTATTGAGGTTGAATTCTGTAAGTAAAGTTAATTGTTGAAATTTTCAACTGTGTGTTCTATAATTAGTTCCGTCGGAAAATAAATTCTAGGTGTATAAGTTGAACATTAATATTGTATATAGAGCAAATGAAGAGTTATTGTTTATATTGTCGTTGTTACGTGATTGCAAGGCTAGTTTACAGTTTAGGGTGTACCTCACGAAGCCAAGAAAGGCGCTACTTCTTCATCACATTGGACTGATTCTACCGTAGATTTTCTGAAATTTGTTAGATTTCAGCGATAGCACAAAAAGCAACCTAGAAGACGAATTGATGTTTACCTGGAAAGAGTGTTGGTGAGTGGTGGTACATCAGGAAGTGCTAATGTATGATCAAGAAGAGGACATGTTGGAAGGTGAATTTTCTAATTTGGATTAGGATCTAGGCCTACACCGAAGGTTTGTCCGGCTGGTCTGCTTGGTGTTGCCCTCTCTGCACTGGAAGTGTAAGTTAGTACAGAACTGTGTTAATTATTTTACGTCGTGCAATCCTATACAGTTCTCGCTCGAACGGACTGATGCTTATTTCATTCTGCTATCAAGTAACGTCATATATAATCCCTTCTCTCACACATACACAGAAAACGCGGCACGACTCTTAACTGTCTGCACCCACCTGCACCCGCCTTGGGTTACACTAATTGCACACATCCCTGTCATCCGAACCTTTGAAGTTTAACCTGAGCCACCCACTGGAACGCAAAAGTGCGCACTATTTGAAGCATGCAACTTGCTCGAACAAACTGCAAGTTAACAGCAACAATGAAAGTATGGAAGAAGTCACAAATGCAGACACTATTATTTCAGTAAAAGATACCAGTTCTCTCTTCAATCTGCAGCATTTGTATTTGTCAGTTTTGAATCAGAAAAAAAGACGTCGCTTGCGATATCTTGCCAAAATATTAACAGCGAGGGAGATATTATGACTGCAAGTTTTGTGAAAGAAAGTGCAAGGGAGAAAGGAGTTTACATATAGAAGACGAATATCTAACAATAGAAGACGTATCATCCTTCCATGTGCAAGGATTGTGATTTGTGAACACGTTGAAGCCACCAACAGTTTCAAGGCGCACAGCTTTTATTGATTTGTTCAGGTTTACTTAAAATTATTTTTCTAGTGTGTAAGTTCAGTAACTTTAATTTACCAAATGCTATACTGTATGTTTACATTATTGAAGTTTTGTACTTTATTGGAAAATATTTAAAAGCTCAATTTCTGTCTCAACTAATCCCAATAGCCACATCGTTTGAGACTAAAAAAAGAATTATGTTTATATATCAAGTCACCCCAACTAACGGGGTGGAATGAGACAATGCGTTCCAGTTTATAACCAAAATGTTTCTGACGAATAAATGTTGTTAATACCATGTATCCAATCATAAATGAGTATTTGCACAAATCCATATCAAATACCCTTCGAAAACAAAATACAAATTGTCTAAACATGAACAAACATTCAAAATCTGTCTCAAGTCACCCCGTTTGACGGAATATATTCAGCTCCTTGTTTATATCGTAGTTTCAATACAATGCTCCGGCTTAACCTCAGGGTTTTATTTAGTAATTCGGGTTCTTCCTAAAATGACTGACGTCGAAGAGCAACATTCTACACTGTGGAGACGAAAGACTTCTTCATAATCATATGGACAACTATCCGGTCCCGTGGACAAGGCTAGAGACAGCTCCAACTCTGCTTTGATGCCGCAAACTCCCTCTCTTTCACTTTACGTACAAGTCCAATCGAAGAGATAATAGAGCCAATGGCACTACACCTCCACTCACGTGGTTGCATGGATTAGATGTGGGAGACGGATCTACTTCTAGCGACCCGAAATTGAAGCCAGCACAAGCCATGAGTACCTGGCAGGTGTAATTGATTAAAAAACAACTGAACATCACGTTCCGTACAATACCATATTTAAAATATTCCAATCTTTCTCCTCTCTTCCTTAGCTAGATCATCCTCCATTCTTTGCTTCCACACACCCAGGCAAGTAAAGACGCAAGTAAATCCCAATTCACCAGGTAATATTAATCGAAAACGCGTCAAATTAACCCAGCTTAATTGTATTGGGCCAGTCAACCCAATACATCCATGATGTCACTAAATGCGAAAGTAAAATAAAAAACTTGATTTAGCCCGGAGGCAAAAACAATCGATTTATTCAGTTGATACAACCTAACATCACATCTTAATTACTTGGAACAATTAATCTATCATGATTCCCTAACTTTCAATCTTAATATCAACTCCTTTCTGACAAACACAGCTTCTCCTTTTACTTTATTGATTTAAACATTAAACGCAAATAAATGGACTATTCAAACATTAAAATAACATCCTTCCATTCTAATAAATAAATGTATGTGATATCTGTATCCTCTATCACAAAGTTCAAAACTATAAAGCCAATAATAAACAGACTAGTTGCTCATATACAAAAAATGACGTTTCGAATATAATTGTCTCATATCATAACAATGCTAAATTCCAATCTTCTTTGCAGTAATAATTCTTAACTAATTTCATTTCTCTAACAATAGTAAACATTTAGTCGAATAAAAATATTCAAATTAATTTCTTTCGATGTTAACAATGTAAATAGACTAAGCTATTTTAAATGCAATATTTTTTTTGAGTCATTCCCCGGCCCCTCGAACACACGTGCAAAGACTTCCGGTACGCTGTCGCGCAGGCACAGAGCGTGAACTATAAGTAACACAGACAAGCGCTTCTTTGGCCAGCTTGCAGCTTAGTCTAGTGGTCCAGTCATAGATAACAGAGAAATACCAGAGTTAGGAAGAAAATAGAGAGAACATAGATGACGTCACATGAAGCCAAATTCGGTTCATCGGCAGCCATCTTTGTGTCCCCCTATTAGAGTCCCTCTATACCGAGTACTGTGGGGATTGCCTTTTTCGATATAGAGGATGAGTGCACCTGAGAGAGGTAATACTCGGAAAAGAGGGTTTCTGAATATGGGGCCAGTCAACAGGGACGCAATGCCTCGTCCCCTCCGTCTCTTGGCTTCATTCCCCTCTCCAAGAAAACAGCCTAAGGTTCCCTTTATTCTATATTCCTAACTCTATGAGAAATACCAAACTTCCCAGCCAAAATTTTCAAGAATTCCATAGAAGATCTGATGTGATGCGACACTCCGTGACTCAAGAAAGTGCCACTAGGGGCCGTTACTAGTATTCTAGGTGCGTCTGGACACAGTGATTTTCTTCAACGCGTATTATTGATTCGTAGACATGATTCTATTGAATCGTAACGAGTATAATATGTGGATTTTTAGTAAGAGAACGCACGCTATAAAAAGCAGTTGTAAAAATTGTATCGAGAGTAAACTCATCTTATTTACAAAAAAAAAAAAAAAAAAAAAATCAATTGTTTGTTTGAAAATATAAGGTACAAGACTTCCGGAAGTGTTGAGGTTGCAACCAGAAAGAAAGTGTCAAACTGTAAGAATGTAAGTACATAGTTTTAAGAAATATTTTTATTGTTTTGCTGATGTTATTTCGTATGTTAGCTGTGTATAACCTAACGGAGTGTACTGAAAGTTACCCTGACGCATTGAAATAAATTACCACAATAAATTTGAGGAGTTTTCTAAGTGAAAATAATAATGAGGTACCATCTATTTTGTGGTCCGTAAACTTTTATGATTTGAGGACCCATCTTGCTATATAGAGTTTAAATACAAAGAGTCGACTCTTATGGTAGCTTTTTCCGTTTTTTGAGTAATTACGAATAACTTTACGTCTGAAATAAATCTCATATTACACATTACAGTAAGTTTTGAACCGTTTATTTGTTGAAAAATAAAGACACCGGACAAAAAAATGTGTACTTGTATTTCTTTATACTTTACTTTTATTTTTGTGTACTTTAAGTGTGTTTTATACCACTGTTGGTTTCTTGCTATATTTCTCTGCGTTTTTGTTCATCTCTTGTGCAATTTCATGTCTAATACCGTATCATAAATATATATAGGGTGTATATGATTGTAAAGATTTTTATATTAATATTACATAGAGGGAATTTACAATAAAATACACGTAGATTAAAACGGGTACACTCTACTATAAGGTTTCAAAGCAAATATAACCTGAAATAATAACTGTGAAATTTTCAGATATTCCAAACATTCTGTTTATTTCGGCATTTCTCTTGTTTATATGCTAAGAAGTTTAAAAGCAGTTTTTCATTTTTTGGAAAATAATTTACATACTTCCTTTTCAACATTTTACTTAAGAATTTGGTATATTCAATATAATAAATTAATTTCTTTATGTGAAAGTGTAATTATACGAATGTTGTGAAAGTTGTTTTCCATTCAAATATACGAACGTTGCAAGTTTGTCTTTTGTTCAGTTATACGAACGTTGTCTCTTAGCAAAATCTTGTTTCTTTTATAGCAAAATACTTACCTGATACGGAGACAAAATAATCACAGTGTGAATAACCTATTGACTCCAGTCGTATCAAGAGTTGGACTTTTATGATATTTCTATATTGTGAGTCTGTGTTATGTGTTAGACCCAGTCTTTCATTACCGAAGCAGACAGACATTTATATTGGTATTTATCACATATAAGGCCATCGACAACGCAGTTACTATATCTGTTAGTCCTATTTTATATTCAGGGGATATTGAAAATAGGATTACTTTATTTTTTGGGGTAATATATTTACTTTCCTAGGCTTAAAATTTATCTTAGTAACCTTCAAAAGTCTGTGTTCGACATTCCACCTCGAACACATGTATTTTGTTTCTTCATTAATTTGGTGATAGGTTGTTCGTGCCTACGGGTATTGCAGTTGTGTGATAACGTTACACTCCTCGAATTCTGGACTTCCAAATACCATTACAAGCTCTCCAAAAATGCAACCAACCTGAAGAGTGAAAACTTGGTAAAAACTTTCGTGAAAATGCCCCTGGATTGAATCAATTTCTATTGTTATTTGTCAGATTCCTTGAGAAATGAGCTCATGCATATTAAATTACATACAGTGATATCATGGGCACCCGCAGAAGTTTCTTCAGAGAGGGGGCAAAAGTCCAAATTTCCAGTGGGGTACTCTGGCTTCAAAACAAAATCATGCATAAAAGATGAGAAATTGAATATTTATACTGTTGACGCAAAGTGAGGAATAGAAAGAAACGAACTAGACAAGTACCAACCGGTATGTAAACTGGAAAACGTCTGTGGTGAGTTGCAAGAAAATATCTTAACAACGTTATGATATGGACTTAACTTTGTCAGAGTTACGCTAAAGTTCGTTGCTGGCGTTTCTTATTGAAATTCTCTATACAACGGATATCATGTTGTCAATAATAACTTGTTTTCTTGTGGTTTTCATTATTAAAAAGAACTAATCTGGCATTAACTTGCCTTCCCCTATTTGGCATTAATTCGTGTCTGTGCGTGAAGTTCAGACACTAACTTCATGACAACATCAATATTAGGATGTGAAGTTCGAAGACTTCAACCGGTTTTAATTGGTTATATCTTCCCTGTCTTTGTAATATCGATAATTAAATGATTAAAAATATTAAAAAGAACTATTATTTACGATCAGATTATTATCCTAAACTACAAACAGGGATTCTGTTAGACTCCCGAATCACCTCCCAAATTCTCGCCCCCACCCCCAACTTAAAAAATACGCCTGACAATTGATGGAAAACCTGTATAATTCTACTTACATACATACTCCAAATTTACCTCTACACCTGTCTAAAGTAAAAATCCTGACAAAATCTCCCGACTACAAGATTTTCAAAGAACATCATTAAAGTTGGAAAGACCAGTGTACTGCTATTGTTACCATAAAATCGGAAGCCTCCAAATAAATAAACTTTATCTATTGAACAAAGTTTTCGCTAATATGAATATCAATGCAAACCAGACTAATTCATTTTTATAATTGCATAAGCCTACCTTAAATATTAATTATAGTTGCCCTCAACGGAAAACGTCAATTTTTGTACAGGACAAGTTTTCCAACAAATAGGGATAACAAACATTACATAATTTTTACTTCATTCAACATACTTTTGATATTTTCATTTTATCTACTTTCTTAAATTTTGGATCTTTGTTTAACGAAGGCTATGACTTTGTAACCGAGATTCCTTCCTATCAGTCTATCAGAACATTACAACGTGTAAGAAGCACAACAAACAATATGCCACAAGATCCTCCAACTGCAGAAGCAACAGAACTTCCCGATAATATTTTGATCATAAATAATGGAATGAGTTTTCATCTTGCTGATGATCATGCTGAAGGAAGTATTTTAGTATTTTGTTCCGACAAGGGGAGACAAGCTATGGCTGAATACAGTAGTTTTTTTTGGAGACGAAACTTTCAAGAGTTGTAGTAAGCAAGTTTCACAGCTATATACTATACATGCAGACATAGGTGGGTCTAACGAAGAAACGAACATTGTTCCTTTAATGTATGGGTTATTGCAGAAAAGGGACGAGCGCACGTACAGAAGAATCTTCGGATTTATAAAGGAAAGCATAAGCGGTTGTAATCCACAGTTTGTCAAGATAGACTTTCAAGTAGCAGCAATAAAGCCTTTGAAAGCGTTGTTTCCAGAAGTGAAAATTAGTGGTTGCACTTTTCATTTCAGTCAATGCATTTAGCGGAAGGTACAGGCATTGGGTTTGGTACGGGAATACAAATCCAACACGCACGTAAGATTGTATATAAGAATGTGTTCCGCATTAGCGTAGCTTCCCATCTCAGATGTTGAAGATGGATGGCTGTCCATCATGGAAGATGCACCGAACAATGAAAAACTTGTCGAATTCTTCGATTATTTTGTGCAGCAATGGCCAGAAAACAGTTTCATTTCTATCGGCATGTGCAACTGCTCGCAGCAGCGACACAGAACGAACAATGCAGTGGAAGGATGGAACCATAGACTAAATGCAATAATAGATAGGCCTCATCCAAATGTATACAGGTTGGTAGAGTGTTTGAAATTTGATGCTCAATATTCGGACAACCTACTTGACAGAAGGGAACTGAATCTCGATGGAAAGCGGAGAGGGCGAGGCTACGTGAAAATGGACGAAAGAATACAGAAAGCTATTTCAGATTATAAAGAGACAAGGGATATGAGAAAATTCTTAAAAAGAATAGCATACATTCAAAAATTAGAGTAAATGGGATTCAAAGATAGCAGTGATTAGTGGACAGGATGCTAAAAGTTGACAACGGATCAAACATCCAGCTTTTAGTGCTAAATTTTGACAACGGATTCATAATTTGCTGCCAGTCCTACACTGTAAAAAAAAACACACTTTCTTACACTTTCAGGGCACTTTCAAAAGCGGGAATCTGTTTTAAAAGTGTACGAATTATGTAAAAAAATGCTGTGAAAGTGTTCGAATGTGTTCCAAGCAAAATTGTAATAATTTGTATATACTTTTTCAGCACCTTTAAAGCACTATTTTTCTTGGTGCACAATGTGAACATTTTTTAGCACAAACGATACATTATATCTTGTATACTTTATTCTCACCAACTGTACACATTTGTACACTTTTGTACACTTTTTTACGTTTACTATATTTTGTCATTATCTAAGTCCATACATTATACGCCAGAAATAGTTCACATTAAACTCTATATAATTTGTATTTGTGGCTCGTCATGTTTTTTCAAGAAAAGCAGGGACTAAGATAATTTTCAGTTGTATGACTTATTTATGCTCATGAAACGCTTTTTTAAATCCAGCCTTGAGGATGACTTTAATGCTTTACGTACTAACTTTACGTATTAATCGGTCAAGCCTTCAGTTGAGGTACCACCCTGACATTCACCTTGTGGGACTGACGAAAACCCCTTGAAAACTTCAGGCCAAATCGCCGGCAGTATGAGAGCACCAAATTCCATTCCGAAGTGAGAAAAATTAAGATGCCTCCGTACCAACGTTGCTTCTTGTGTGTGTGAGGTTTCATATGTTTAAAGATGCTGTACAAATGAAAAGCAATAACGAAATTTCGGAAAAAGGTCCAGTATTATTTGCGTATGCGAATAAAATGAACTGTCTGAGATTTTGACATTATGTATGAGAAATTAGAATACGCGCAATACTCCTATGCAATTTCGGGTATTCTAATTTCTTAGCAAAAATAAACAGTCAAAATATCAGGCAGTTCATTTCATTCACATTCACAACAAGTATTATTGGGGTCGCTTTCGAAAATTTCATTATTTCTTGTCATTTGTCCAGGAATATAAAAATATTAGAACACACACACACAGACGCAGCGTTGGTACGGAGGCCTCATAATCACGGCGGCTGTATTATTATTATTATTATTATTATTATTATTATTATTATTATTATTA
>JAGDQP010030820.1:0-22336 GCA_022664845.1 Lepisma saccharinum | reverse complement strand
AGTTTTACTTACCAGAAACTAATAGGAAATCACCTATCGTAAGTGTCACATTTTCTCGAGTAGTCCTAAAAGAGAATCAATCTTCATAATTTTTCTTCACCTCTTCTTCCCTTTCTTCCTTCCCTCTACGCCTTGCCCCACAGTTTAGTTGACTCATCTTGTCAAATTATTTTTGTGTCCTTTAGTCACCTTTACTATCCCCTCTAAACTTAACACAATTGAAACTGGCAGAGTAGGAGACAAACTATGCATGTGCGTAGGGCGACAAGTAGGATGCATGTGCGTAGGGCTACAACTACGTTTTAATAAACTCTTTCCTTTACAAGCATTCCCAACCCCACCCTGTAACAAAACAAGTGTGGTGTCTACAGTTTAACGTACGAACACTCTCAGAATTGCAATACATGACTTTAATGTTATATTACGCTTAGAAAATCTACACGAAGCTATTCGAAGAGACTTGCAATTGGAACCTGAAGAAATGCAGAGTGTGGAGGCCGATATTTACCTCAAATCGTGAAGGTGAATAATAGACAAATAGTGGACAGAACTTTAGCATTTTGTAAAGGACAGATAATTTATTGTATAGGAAACCAACAGATTTCCCTACCAGTATTGCTTGAAACATAAGAAACTATTGTGGTTTCTGCTTGGGTAATGCCTTTAGAAATATCTGATGATATTGTGATACAAGTGTTTAGTGCATACGGGAAGGTATCACGAGTGTCCAAGTTGAACTATTCAAATAATTAATTCTATTGCAGTGTCTACACGGGCAAAAGATTGATTCATTCTTATGAATTAAACAAGCCAGTTCCTCAATACCTTTCGATATTAAATTTCAAAACACAGACGAGTACACAAGAACAGTTTGTACCCCGCAGCACAGATACCCCAACAAATTCACCTGAACCCTTCGTTAATTTAATCGACAAGAGGAAACGACTTTTTATTTTCAAACATTTCCAGATGTCTTAAAAGATCGTAAAGTTTTACAACATGATAATGAGGCTACAGGTGGCGACATTTCGCTGAGTGAAGAGGCAAAGGAACAACAGCAGCTATCAATAGGCCTTCCGGCAAAAGAAAAAAATTCTCAGCTGATGCAGGTCAGTGTCACGTGTCAGTGCCGTGTATCTGCTGAGAAAAAAAGATAAGGGGTAGTGGGGGCAAACTTGACCTCTGGCGGAATCAGCATAGGTACAACGCAGACGTCCAGCTTTCGTTTACTACAGCAAGTGAGTGCAGTGGTGAGTGAAGAGATGATTGTAAGTCCCTTGGCCAACCAGGAAGAGCAATTTTTTCATCTTGTTTCGTTAGTGAAGTTCGACACAATATAGGAATAATTTACAAAAATGTGGGCACCAATTAAAAACACTCACATTTGAGACCATTTGTTTTCGTAAACAAATGAAAGAACAACAACAGCAACAGCAGTATTATTACACTATACTGGAGCATTCGGAACGGGCGTAAGCTATAGTGCTGTTACCGCCCAAAAATTCATTTTATCCTTATCCTTATACTGGAGCATTATAATACTTTGGCTATACACAATCCTAAATGGTTAGTACAAGTGAAGCAAACACAGAGTGTGTTATAAAATATGCATGCGAAAAGAATAAAGGGTATAGTTGTTAGATCAAAGCTCAAACAAGTTGGTATTGGGGAGAAACCTCAGCTACCCCATATTATCCAGAAAAGGAAAAGAGCAAAGAACCAATTATTTAACAGTTATATCGATGTCTAAGGTCAAATAGTAGCAGGAAACAACATGTACAAATTTATCAGAGATAACTATAAGTCCTTTTATTAAAGGAAAGACAATGCAGACAATAGTGTTCCGATCAGCCAACCGGACTTGCCGGAACTGTCCGAATAACAACATAAAGATTTGCAAAAACCTTTTACGGAGATGGAAATCTGGCAAGCATTGCAATCGATGAAGGACGGGGCGTCGCCAGACATCGATGGCTTGGGGGCCCGGTTCTACAAATAATTTAGTACACTACTAGCTTACTTACATTATTTAATCAGTTTTTGAAAATTACACAATATACATGGATTTTGCGCAAGCAATCGGCATTCTGATACCCACGAAAGGATCTTCGTCCCAATAAAAAAAAATTAGATTAATATATTTATTAAACATAGATTGTAAACTACTAACCAAAACACTTATGCGTCGAGTTGAACCATTGTTACCGATGAAAGCCGAGGAGGGGTATCTAACTCGCAACATATGCAGGTTTTATTGGCAAACTTAAGAGACGCTATACAGGCATATAATCTGAAAGTTGTTCCAAACTTTATTTTGTCCTCAACTGATTACCAGAAAGTCTTCCCATCCCTAAATTTGAAGTATCTTTTCAATATGCTTAAACTCATGAATTTTCCTGCAAATATTCTTTCAATGTTAATCAATCTGTTTCAGTTCGCACCATAAGATTTCAGACTAACAAAAGACTGCTGGAGGAATTCAGATTGGATCGAGGCCTACACCAGGGATGCAACCTCTCGCCATAACTCTTTAATATTGCCCTAACTCCCTTAGTAATTGAGATTAAGAAGCAGTTACAAGGAATTAACTTACACAATGCTAGTCTTAAAGCTATAGTGTGTACTTGTAATGGACATTAAAAATAAAGAGGGATTTACAGAATTTGGAGAGGTAACCGAATCATTTAAATACCTTGGGGTATGGTGGAGAAATACTATTTCTAAAACAATTGCGTTGAATGCACAAGTTGTAACCAAACAAGTTCTTATGGAATTAAAAAGTTCATGGGATGTTTTGTTACTTTGTTATCTCGAGCTAAGTTTATGAATGTGTATATTTTGAGTCAGTGTACTCATATTCTTCAATTGTTTCCTATGACAAAGAAAATATATGCCACTCTTACGAACTATACTTGTCGGTTTTTATGGCAGAACCATTACGTGTACACAGACAGACTTGTCAACTTTCCATAAATAAAGGGATCTTAATTTTAAATCCATACAGGTGCAAGGAGGAGCATTACTCCTACATAGGAGTATTCAATTAATTTGCCAACATGCACATACACTTTCTACGCAAGTTATGGACGAAATATTCAGAAGAATAAATCTGACTTTACCTCTGAATATTCAACCTTGGAACAAATTACTTCCTAATTTTAATAATTCGTTTATTGCAATAGCGTATGGGCTCCAGTCAAAAATACAGATTGGTAACTGAATAGTTAAAGACCTATACAGGTGGATTGGCGATAACGTTTATCAATGTGAACCTCTTATTCAAAAGCAGCACCCAGAACTCGATTGGCAGGCAACATGGGCGAATCTGGCGGACATACAGAATTTTCCTCAATTACATCACCTTGTCTTTTAAGTGATTCATCACATTTTACCTACCAAAGACAATCTGTATCGGAAAGGTATAGGCGAGAGCGGCATCTGTGAGAAGTGTGGAAGGAAGGACAGCATGAAGCATAAGTTTACGGAATATCTGGCGTCGAGAAAGGTATGGAACCAGTATAATAAAATTATGAATCGAATCACTAGGGGTAGTTTCTCCAATATAGAATTGGAACAGGTTATACGGTGTAGAATTTCCATCGTTTCAAGTTTTCCCAAAATCCAGAAAAAGGATTATGTTGTTGATAACAATGCAGACGTTGGATACTATAGTTAATCATACATCCTTAACAGATGTATCATATTATGTGCAATTCTTATGAACAAATATTATGTGCAATTCTTATGCCTTATATGAACAAATGAATACTAAAAATAAACATAAATTATAATAGAGCAATTTATTTGTAAGGAGCTCAGGTACATTGCTGTAAGTTATCGGCGAAAGAGGCTAGATTCAAATCTATGCTGTATTTCTAGTAAGAAGGGAGTTAATATCAATGTAATTTCAGTTTTCTTGTAGGGCTAATAAATTTAAAAATAAAATAAAAAAGTGGTCGTTCAGTGAAAGAACCCGGTTCGAATCTCGTCGGGGGTTAAGTTATAGTTTTTTCGTTATTTTTCTTTCAGAATACATTTCTATCTTTTCATATTTGTTATAAATAATTGCTTTCTTGCTTTTTCGTAGGCAATCATGGGTTAATAGAGGTTAAGTGCGGTCATGTATCTTTACACTTTTTTTTTCGAGAGTGTGGATTACTGACACGACTGGGACCTTAAAATTAGGAGGTTTTGTTCCTATGAAATATATTTGTACCCAAGTACCGAAGAAAATAATAAATAATTTATCATTACATATATTTAAATATTTATTCAATTAAAAAAACTGCGTTGGAGGAAAATGGAATAGAATATGATTAACTAACTTTTATATAAGCTCACTTTATTTACTTCAGTCTCGTACGCTTTTGGCTTCTTCGAAGAAGCACAAAAATCAACGTTTGCCGAAACTAGTGAGAGCCCCCGAGGTGACTTGGTTTGAAGATCCTAAGGAAATAATGCCAAATAACCATAAAATGAGAAGCAGATGGCTCGAGTGCTAGGTTCTGCTGATGGATCTCGAGGACTTCCGACAAGGGCATGCTTTGGATGGCTTGGTCGCTGAGTTGAGAAATTAAAAAAAAGTTGCCAATTTATCTCTTACCCTACAAATAATAAATAAAATCAGTTAGTTACTCATTGTGAAGTATTACATGAAATAATGTATTGTATTTGTTTCTTTATACTTTGATGTTGGAACATATTCCATAAAACTAATGTTGAATTGAATGATATGAAAATAATATAATATAATCGTGTTTGTTAATGTCGACAGTAACTATTAAATTTTGTAATATTCTTTTCCATTTCTTGTGATAAAGTGTATAATGTTAATGAACTATTCAATTCTGTAATATCCTTTTTCTATTTTTTATTGTGGTAGCCTTATAATGTCTAAAATTTGAATAAAACAATATAGATGAAAGCTCGCACTGCCTGACTACATTATCTACGCACAGGCTTGATATAGATATAACATTCATTTGTTCAATGTAACGCAAAGATAATATTAATCAAATATCAATAATTCAATTCATGATATGTGAATGATATAATATTGAATTGTGTTCAATATATTACGGTTATCTAGCTGCACCAACACTCTTCTAATATACATTTATTCATGTATGGAAATTAACAAAAATAAAATATAACGGTTCAGTCTGAAATTAGTAGGCACTGTGCCTGACAAAATGTTCCAGTCTCTGCACACGATTAAAATAGAGAACTCCTATTTCAATTATAAAATATTAAATTACTTCTAGTATATCCATATTAGGATTCAAACTTTACTATACTAAAATATTCAGAAATTCCAACTGACAGTTTAAATAACATAAAAGATAAGACAAAGATCACTCAATTAAACCGTCAGTTGGAATTTAAAGTTCTGGGTATTTTAATATACTAAACTTTGAATCATTGAAGGGATACACTAGAATTAATTTCAGTCATATAATTAAAATTACGATAAGAATTTTCTATGTAATGTTGAAAACCAAACACTGTGGAACAGGAACCATCCTAACCTTATAAACTATAAGAAAATGAAGAAGTACTAAATTACTTGTGCAGAGTAGATAAGGCAGCAAAGAGGCAGAGGTGAAGGTGAAAAATAAAAGAATAATAAAAATATTTCCCTCAGACAAGTGATGGTCGTAGTCCGTAACTGCGTATGTGGTTAATAAATGAAAATAAAAATAAAAATCACACCAAATATACCGATTGTATGTAAAATACATTAGTAGATCTACACGGACTGGCACTGAAATATTGTGTTACAAGTATACGTTATTTTTGGAAAATCAATTCGGTAATAAAATCATATATCATTTGTGAGAATTGTACAAAAAGTTTTATCTTGTATTTTCAAGTTAATGAAATTTATTTGTTTGGTGAATGCTTCAAGCTATTTTATTTTCTCAGTTTGTAGCTCAACCATCCTCGTTTTGTGATTACAAACGTTAGTGCTCATCCAATGTGACCGTCTTTTGTGTTTATGCGTTCATAATTAGGGTACTTACAAACCTTAACTTAAAAGGTAGGTGGAAAGTGAAATTGTTTTCAACACGCAGAAACTAAAAAAAATAAAAGAGAGCAACGTCTATCGCGAGATTAACGTATCGATGGTATATTCTATTGACTATCTACACACAGTCATGAGCAAATCAATGAAATGTTTGATTCAAATAACTAAGAACTTCGTATGTTTGGATTTACTTGCTTTAATACAGAAAATTGGAGCTTTACATATCTGTACCTCGAAGGTAAACTGTACTGTCGCTCTCTTGCCAAACTTGACCTCAGTAAATAATTTTGTTAATTTGAGCATGCTCTTCCTGAAGGTGTACACAACAATGTCATTGTTTGTTTTCTACAAGAATTAGCAATTGATAACGCACTATGTCTTCAAAATGTGAAAGAGCGTGCTCAAATCAACAAACCTATAAACTGAGCTGGAGTTTTTCAAAAAGCGACATAATGTAGTTTACTTCCGAGGTACATAATAATTGCTGAATTAATTTAGTTTGAATCTGACTTTATATTTATGGATTTTAGGCACCTCAGGCTAAGACCGGGATAGAGTGGGGGAAAGGATGTTAGCAGGAAGTCGGCTAGGACCTAGTTAGAAGGTACCATCTAGATATGCCAGATATGACTGACGAAAACTCTAGAAAAAACTCAGTCAGGATGAGCGGCCGCTGGGAACATTCTCAGGACATTCCGGTTGCTACGCCAAAACTCTACTAACTGAGCTACGACAGAACGATTTGAATTAATTTAGTCTATAACTCTCCGTGTGATTCAGTCGGCCCTGACCAGAATTCAAAGTATCATTTCGGTGTTCCCCTCGTGTAATTGACGAAGTAAAGTGAAATCTTGGATCAAAACAGTTCCCTTGAGTACGGTTTGAAATTGTTGTTCTGCAGTCAGAAATGTCGGCCACTACACTCTGCAGAGCACTTGGAATTATTCTTCACTACACTATACGAGACAGAGATAAATGCATGGAAGTTGTCTACCCTAATCCTAATAGTAGGTTTATATCATGAATGAAACAAAGTATCAGCCATATTGATTAAATGCAAAAGTCCCGGGTTCAATCCGAGCTGCAGACCATCCTGATTGAGTTTTTCCAGGAATTTTTTCTTAGTCACACAAGGCTAATACTAGGGTGATATCTTCAAATTAGGTTCTGGCTGATACCTTCTCGCATCCATTCCTCTACCCTATCTCGGTCTGAACCTTATCGTCGCTCATCTTACGAACAGACTGATTTCCGTTGCTTTTCTGGAGAGCGTATATATATTGAAGAGCACAGGGAACGAAGGGGGGATGTGCATTTAAAAAATGAGTTTGCACTCGTAACAGGTACTTAGTACACACTGAGAGCTAACACCTCAGAAATTTCAATTTACGAGCCTTTAAAATGAGTTTTACAAGAAATCACCTTTCATGCACACACTCCATTCTTTCCCTTTACTCTTAATTTGTTTTGCTAGTCTCAGCAAAACTGCGCATGTGTATTTTCTTTCCGGGCATGTGCGAACATCACACTGGAACTGAAAACTTAAGACCTCCAAAAACGGAAATGTAATCTCTTGGTGTTTTTGCAGGGTTACTCTGAAACATTCCTGAATATGAAACATTACTGGATATATCAAAGGACGTTCCCAAAATCTTTAACAGTGCATTACGCTACAGAAGTACTTCTCAAGCTATGAAGTTAATAAAGTTTAAAGTAATCAATTCATAAACAAGACTATTTCTGAGATAATAATTTTGGCCAGTAAGTGACATAACTGAAAAACTCTAACTTTGCAGATACGTTAGTACGTGAGATAGGTGACGTTATATGCCTAAAGGCCATTATATAAATGCGACAATTCACCAAATTCTATTTGGATTTTGAATTTAATTTTTGAGGTCTTTCGGCAATTTTAGCTCATGACACCGAATCACATAGTGGAACACATGACACGGTTAATTAGCAATGTATTTTCAAATTATGCACTTCTTAGCACATCAAATAAAACATCTAAATTGCTTCAAAAATTATGCATTTAAATATTTCTTCTGAGGGACAAATATTATGTATTTTCTCCATTCAAGTGATATAATTATGTACACCAGGCTCATACAAAATAGCCGAGTGAATAATTTTTCTAATTTGGTTATTAGTCCGTTGTTGACATGTTGTGCAACTTGTAGGACTTTAGAAAAAGAATGTGCATTTAATATTTTCTGTGAATTCGAGTGTACATTATTTATAACTTTAATCAATCGCTACATCAACACTAAAGTTAAAATTTGACACAAATGAATACATGACATAAGCATCGTTTTCCATTAAACATAATGAAGAATTTTGAAGATCACATTATAATCCTTGTGAATTTTTACACACACTTAAAACTTTTCATAAGCGTTTCAGAAAAAAGCCAGTCAGCCATATCCTCCTGAAAATTTCCAGTAGATTTTCTAATAAAAAACGGCCATCTTGCAGTTTTCAGGAAAAGAAAAAATAGATGTGATATTTGAATTCTAGTTGTTCAGTAAGAAGTCCAGTATCTTACTAACTCGACTAAAATGTGAGTGGTAAGAAAACTTACATACTTACTCTATGACATATGGAACTCTCAAGTTCATCGTCGCAGTAACAAACACTTAATCAAAATTGTATAGGGCGTAGACTAGGGTTGTCAAAAAATCGATATGCTGAAATGAGTACAGAATGGGTACAGAATTTTCGATTACAGAAAATCGGTATCACCAATACCGAAATATCGATATACAGAAATAGCGAAAATACCGACATATCGATATACCGAAAATACCGAAATACCGAAAATACTGAAATACCGAATAGTATGAATATCGTAAAGTGACGTGAATTATGCCACAAAGTGTGTATAAAAACTCGTGCTATTGTAGCGTGCGTAAAAACACGTGCTGTTTGTTTACAAACATGTAGTAAAAAACGGAGTACGTAGTATGAGTAAAACACGCACTTTTACTTGTAAACAAATAATAGTAGTAAAAAACGAAGGAAGCCCACAATATCAATCCAAAACAGCCAATCTTGCAAACAACGTTAAAAACTGCAAAGTCAGCAGTCCAAAACAAAATAAAAGCCGTCGAGGAGCTCCAAGCAGCACTATTTTGCTCCCAAAAGAAGTTTCATCCACTTTTTTTTACCCTCACGTTGGTCGGATCCGCTACGGATAGGACATCCTTTCCTTGGTCAAACCAGCTACAAGGTAGCCCATCCATACTTACCGCCTGATCTGCTACGAGATTGAACTCTCCAACTTCCTTTCTCTGCCAGGAAACCATCAGTTTGCTTGGGCCAACTACTGCCAGGTAACAGGCCGTTTGCTTGAGTCAACGTCAACTGCAATCCAAAAAACTTATAAAGAAAGTAATTGATATACTTTGTACCTCAAAATTAAGTCACAATAGTTTTGTACAAAAAACTTTTTTATTAACATTACAAACTTTGTATTTTTTTAATAAAAGGTGAAGGAAAAAACAAACAAACACCAATCCTTTCATTGCTTTACCTGCTCTACCTACCAAATAACAAATTATTCAGTAACGGCTCCAAACTCAAATAAACTGGGTGTTGCAGTGGCAATCAAGGCGCTCCCACAAAAAAAAAAAAAAACATTACGTGGTGGAGGAGGCGGGTATCAATCCCGATACCTCTGAATAATATAGGAATATTGAAATACCGAATTCTTCTGAAATTCTTAAGAAATGAATACTAATAAGTTATATAGAACACAGTAAGTAAAATCTTTGAAAGAATAATTGCACAAAAAATAAATGAAAAAAGGAAAGACCAGTCAAAATGTAAGTTACAATACGGTTTCCGTCCTAAAAAAGTCTACGGAAGACGCCATAAATGAACTATGTAACTGCATGTATCAGCTAAAAGAAGATTGGGATACACAATCCCAATACACAATTGGGATATTCGTTGACGTTATGGGGGACTTCGACAATTTGTGGTGGCCTTCCTTGCTAAGGGAATTAAAGAAAATCGAGTTGCATAGCAAACTGTGGAAAGTTGTAAAAAACTACTTTGCAAATAGACTAATAGAAGTAGAGACGGCGGATGGCGTCGTGGCTAAGATGCCAACAAAAGGTTGCCTGCAAGGCACGTTACTAGGTCCTGTTTTCTGGGACTTGGCCTTCCAACCGTGCCTGGAAATGCTGGATGGAATGCGGCAGGTGGAAAGAGTGGTGGGATATGCCGACGACCTGGCGGTCGTGATTAAGAGTAACAACCGACAGGACCTACAAAATGAAGCTAATTAAGTAATAGACAAAATTACATCGTGGTGCAAAGAGAATAAGTTAACAATATCATCAGAAAAAACAAATACGTATTATTTAAAGGAAACCTTAATTTCAATAGAGGACCAACTATAAAAGTGATTGATAAAACGATAAAAAGGGAAAGACATTTAAAATACCTAGGCAACAAACTTAAAGTTAGAGAACACACAACTATAATCAAAAATAGAGCAATAAAAGTTTCACATAAATTGGTAAACATCGCAACAAAATACCTTAAAATTCCAATTAAAGTAATACGAACGTTCAACGATGTTATTATAAGGTCGATTGTAGGTTACACTGCTAGCATCTGGGGCACAGGATGGATGATATTAGACAAAGACTAATAATTGACAGATCACATAGACAACAACTGCTGCGGCTGTCTGGCGCATATAGAACAACACCGGTAGAGGCTCTTTAGGTGGCGTCGGCTGTCCCGCCAATGCATCTTCAGGTGAAGAAACTGGGTGCCATGTATTGGCTCAAAAAAGGAAATTAAGACTGAGTATCTAAAATCCTGCACCAAGAAGCATAGAATAAATCAGAAATCAATTCCATAATAGTCAATGCATAGCAGGAGTCATGGGAGGAGACATAAAAGGGAAGAAGACTTTGGCAGATATTGAGGAGAGAATGGGCATGGAACTGGAGATTACCGGAGGCCTTATGCATTACTTGACTGATCGCGGCACCTACCGACAGAAACTATACCAAATGAAAATAGTAGAAGATAATGTGCCATGTATGCGGGGTGGTGGCACACATATCTTAGTACACATAGTACTAAGATGTATGGAAACAGGAAATTTAGTTGGCGAAGAAAGACAGCTCTAGGGGAAGACGTCCATCACGAAGGTTCTGCGAACACCGGAACTGGTGACGGCACTTAAGGAGCTACTCACAAAGTCTCAAACTACTACAAGAGGAAATTCCTTAACGGCGTGGACCGCCCCGCATGAAAACAACAAGGATAATGCAGATTAAAGGTGTGGGGACGTTCGGTCAATAAACGGATGGCCGTGTGCGCGCAACAGCGTATAAATAGACCAAAAAACGATAGAGACACGTAATTAATATATAAACCAGAAACGAAGTGGTGAAATAGAGAATGAATGTTCTGCTAGAACCCAATGGGAAAAATTCGGCGTTTTGAGGCGGAACTCCGTCCCAAGAGACGCTAAGTGTGTGTGAGTTTGTGTAAGTGTGGTAGTGGAAGAAATTGGAAGTGTGGTATGAAGAAACGAGCGTATATATTTAGTGGAAAACGCTAATTTTCTGGAAGCCAGAAATGAAAGCGAACAAATAGAAAGCTAGCCACGGTGTAAGTGTGAGAGATTGAGTGTGTAGAATTGAAAATAGAATACAGCGAAATAAGAGTTACCGTATAACTAACCGAGTGCAAGAGTGAGATAGGAGGAACTAACATAGTGACGAGGAGGAAGTGGACACTAATCAAAAGGAAAGGAAGGCGACAAAAACTTTGTGAAACAGACCACCTAATCCTTATTACTTCCTACTCTGTTGTAGGTTAGAAGAAGGGACCAAAAGAAGAAGAAGCCAACCAAGTTTATGTTTGTCTTGTCTGTGTGTTGTCCACGTGTTAGTCAATGTATTGTTCTAATATTTGTAATATATCTTTATGTGTTATATGTTAATAAAGAATATAATAGGTAGGGACCCCCCAAGCAATTAAGTTCTATTAAGGGAACTTAGACCAAGAGAACATTTTGGACGCCTGGTCCAAAGTCCGTCCCGGAACACCTGATGTCTCTGATAAAAGGAACATAGGAGCTTCTTGGAATGCCGGAACTCCGGCAATCCAAGAATCTCTTGGGACATGCCTGCCCCAAGACGAGAAGAACAAATATGTTCGTGATGCACGCCCTTGGAAGTGCACAACTCGGCTTGTGTAAAAGATGCAAAGAGGGTGGAACCCTAATTCGTAAAAAAAATATGAAACTTACATAGAGGAAGTACAAGTATATAGAGGAATTCTGTACCATGGTAGAGCTGAAACGCCGAACCGCCGTAGCTCAGTGGTAGAGCGTTGGCGTAGCATTCGGGAAGCCGTGGGTTCGATCCCAGTGACCGATCATAATGACTGAGGTTTTTCAGGGAGTTTCCACAGACACACCAAACAAATGTCGGTATGGTGCCTTCAATATAACCTACCCCTTCCCGAATCCTTTCACCTCTTCTATCCCGGCCTGAACCACAGATGCCTAAAGGTCATAAATAAAATTCAATTCAAAAGCAGCTAGGTCAGCTTTTCTGTTTAGTGACCCAGCCTGACCTACACATAACTGATCCGGTCTACAACTTGACCCGGTCTGAGAACTTAATGAGCTCCAGTTTCGTATTTTTCTTGCTCTGGGGATAACACCTCCTGTACCGATCACCCCTCAAACGCAAGGAAATAACCAAATGCTCTACTTTGTCCTCCGTGTGACGAGACCTAAATCGGGTCACCGAGTCCCAAGCATAGACCCGGTCCAAAACTTGGCGTACTTTGCTATAAGAACAATGATTCTAGTTTTAATTGGAGAGCCAAAATATAACGTCAAAGAACTCTCTGAACACTTAAGGCCGATTGCAAAAACGGAGTTTAGACTAATCTAAGGTCGGCTTAAGTTGAAACATTAATTTGGAATTAAATTTGAATTTTATTTTATCGGTTATCAGTCACTACGTAATAACCATTGCATTGTTAAAGGGAAAGAACGAAAACATGTCCTCCCCCTCCCCTTTTAAGCATGCAGGAATTAAAAAAAATTCAAATCACCTTTGCCTTATCCAAATTAATTTGCTTTTGAGATATAACACATGCATTTTAGAAAAAGAATAAAGGACATTAAAAAAATCGTATCAACTAACTTTGAACATGAAAACAATAACAATCAAATGCACAAATAAAATATCTATAAAATATAATCAAATCAAATCTCTATAAAATATATTTTTTGAATTTGAGATACGTTGAATAAAATTAGCTTTATTTATGACCTTTTATCTTTATCATCTCAGGCTAGGATGAGGTAAGCAGAGGACGGGGAAGGTATTGGCCAAGACTTTTCATAATTTACCATCCCGGCATCGCAGTTTCAGATGCATCATAACGAACTGAATTTTATTTATGGCCTTTAGGTATCTAAAGCTCAGGCCGGGATAAGGCAGGGGAAAGGATTCTAGAAGGTGTCGGCCAGAGCATATGTTGAAGTTGACATCCCGGTATTTGCCTTGTGATACTGAGGAAAAAATGGAAAACCTTCAGTCAGGATAGTCGGCCGCTCGGATCGAATCCACGACATTCCGAATGCTACGTCAACGCTCTACCACTGAGCTACGGCGGTTTGGCATCTTAAGAAAGAAGTCCTGGGTCTTTGAATCTGCGACCGAAATTGTACAAATCCATTGGACCGGATATCCGAAACATTAAAGATAAGGATTTCGGATAGGAGTTTGGATCATTGGGTTCGGATTTCAGGTATCCGGATCCGGATCCGAGTTTTGGATCTTCGGATCCGAATCCGAGTGTCGCATATCTAGATATCCACCCATAAAATTCATTTTACCATTTCCCTGCAGTCACATTTGATTCGTCATTCCCTGCTGTTATCTATTTTCCATTTTTGGTATTTCGATATCGTTCGGTGCCATTCAGTACTTCCAGACACGTATCTAAAAATAATTATCGGAGGGGGTCAATGGATTTGGAGGGTCCAACTCGAAAGTCAGTCTGGGTGTGAAAAGTACCCAAAATATAGACAATTACGAATAAATTATACGGTTTTTGCATATTAAAAGGAATTTCTGTGTGGGGGTCCAGACCCACCCCTAAATACATACGTCCATGAGTACTTCCATATCGCTCAATGTCATTTGAATCTGAATAATTTTTAAGGCTTTTAGACAACTTTGGCTCAGGCCGGAGGAATGTTGAAGAAAGTGGGAGAAAATGGGAGAGCCCCGAGAAAACCTACGCACATGGTGTTTGTCCACCACAAAACTCACATGTTATGAGCAGGGATCGATCCGATGACCCATAGAGCCAGAGGTGAGCGCTCTACCAATTGAGCCACCGCGGCCCGCTCAATAACTTTGTGTCTCGGTAGTTTGATATTGTTCGGTATTTCAATATTTCGATATTCAATATCGTTCGGTATTTCGGTATATCCATATCCTTCGGTTTTTAGGTATATCGGTATTTCTATATTTTCGGTATTTCGGTATCGTTCGGTATTTCTATATATATATAATTGTCGGTATCCAAAACATACCGAAAGTCGGTATGAAAATCTCAATACCGAGCACCTCTAGCGTAGAGTATCTTAAATCGATTTCCCGAACCCCTAAAACATGAACAAAGTTACTCCCATTACTTACGCTATGTCTTAATCACTTTATCTACTTGTTAATTAAGCATCGCAATTTCCATTCATTGAGAATATTCCCCATTGGTGCTTAAATACGTTAAACAAATTTCGGCAGCTAACACTTAATGTTTTATTACGCTAAGAAACCACCTTCTGGAACATTGTTCTGTTCTAAAACTGTCTGCACACAATGCTACTTCTAGCATTTCTTTAAAACTAGTTGTACCCATTATTGAAGTACAAAACGAACTCTGGTCCGTGAAAGTCAATTTCTGTTTACCAGCACTGAAGTTTGAATAACTTAAAATGAAAAAGGCGGGAAAACCCTCTTGCATTGAATCTTAAGATAACACAAAGTATAACAATAACAAAATTTTACTCACCCTGTAGATTTCTCTCTGTAGGAATGTTAGTCCTAAAATGTAGTTGTGAAAATGGTACTAAAACATAATGCGTAAATAAATTAATTAAAATTTCATCATGGGATCTGAATTACAACATTAATTATTACCACGGAAATTACTAACAATTACATATATTCAACAAATAGGCGAGATGAATATATATTAACAATATACGTATTGTTGCAAATGAAAGTTTGAAATTATAATTCAAATATCGATAGCAATAATCGAACAAATCCTAAGAATTAACTTTTGTATTACTGTTGTCGCAAAACTCTTCGGAATATACTGTTTTAGTCACCAATAATACCTCTCCTCTCGTCAAATTCAACAGCTGCCGATGCGTCTCGTGTACATATATTTTTGCAGGAAACATTTAGCTATAAACTGTACACCAATGAATGGTCGATTATAAAATTTAGTCAGCTTTTAGAACACATAAAGATTTTCCACTATACTGAAAAATCACTTATTTTGAGCGTGCGTTTTCTTAGAAAATGATGTCCAAATACGGAGTACTTTTCCAAAACAAACAAATTTCCGTGGTTTTTATAGTGAAAGTAATATTTCTAACCTCCTTAAGGAATGTTTGTGATAAGTACATCCTAAAAAGTGTACCTTTGAATAGTGAGTACAACATTCCAATTTGGTGCCCACAATTTTGGAGAGGCAGTGGTGAACCTAGGGTTGGGTTTAGAGGGGCGGTACTTTGCCACCCAGTTCTTGGAACAGATTGATAAAAAACAAACAAGGTAAAATATGAATGCCTTCGTCCATTATATTCTCTGAAAAAAAGGCGGTATAATGTACCCACAATTTTTAACAATCAGTGACGGGAACAGGGATTGATATTTTACCTTCGTTTTTTTTATTAATCTGTTCCCTCCCAAGAACTGGGAGGCAAAGAACTGCCCTTGTAAACCCAGCCCTAGGTTCGTCACTGCCTCCCAAAACTTGTGGGTACCAAACTGGAATTTTATACCCTCAATTCAAAGATACTGTTTGTGCAGTGTACCTACAAGTGGTTGCTCAACGTTTTAAACAGTTTCATACTTTGTTACGGAAGAGAGTAAAAGATTTCCGAAATATTCGAATTTTCAATTTTTTTTTCAAAGTTGTCAGAATTTCTGTACACCTTGTATAAATGACATGAAAGTAATCTTTTTGACATTGCAAACTTCACACAAATATCTATCATATAAAAATGAATGGTTTCTTTATGTTAAATCGTTGCTAAGTTATGATTTGTCAAAAGTAGTACAGCACACTCACGTTTTGGGGTTCAAAATTATCAAAAATACATTTTAAGCTGAAATACATCAGTAGATGTTTTGTTTTACTTTTTTCGGAATAATAAAAATTACAGTTCTCTTAAATTTCCATAAAGAGCTCAAAGAAAAATAATTACCAAAAATAATTGCCAAAAGGCTTAGTCTGTACATATTTTCTTGAACTGCATGATTTGAGATGGAAAGGTCCAATGGCTATATGTGACTCCTTTTATATTGTTTGATATATGTTTTATAATTTTTCTGCATCAATTGTACAAAGCACAGGGAGAGAGAATATATTTTTGTATCACCTAATAACATAATTTTTAGCAATAATTTCTCTAGTACGTACATTAATTATCAACTCTCATTTTGAATTTTGTATCGCTTCTAGGTAACTTTGGCTCAGGCTGGGATAGAATAAAGGAGAGGGTGTTGGAAGTCAGCTAGGGCATGGTATGAAGGTACCATCCCAGCATTTACCTAGTATAACAGATTGAGCACCTCAGAATACCTTAGACTGGATTCGTCCACTGAAATCGTTTCCAGGTTCTGTGAGAGCTCAACTAACATTCTATCAACTAAGCTACCTCGGTTCAGTCATTGTCAAATCTCAATGTAGTTCTTGTTATCAGTAGAAGAGTTAGATTACCATGTATATTACCTTATTTTTCATTCCCAGTTCTTTCGTCATTTCAATTAATTTCAAAAAGATTAACAGTAGCTTGACAATTTAAAGGAAGAACTTTTACTTGCTGTCTGATATTTTTAAAGATTTTGTTACCAATTCTTAGATCATTTCTATGGATGTATTGTGCTTGAGACAATAACAGTCCGGATGGGATATTTTACGTTTCATAGAATACGTTCCAGTGATGATTCCCTCACAGTGTTACAATCAAGACCAACCATGTTACTTACTTGTGGTTTCTGTGATTTTGCAAAACTAAGCTAGATTAGAAATATTAATATTTTCAGCTTCACAGTAAATATGTTAAACCATTGGGGTGTATAACTAGGTGTATGTATATCATTTGAGTGGATATAGATATATTTAGGAATAATTTAAAGACAATAAATATATTGTATTAATGCTTTACCCAACTTTACTTATTATAATTGTTTAAAATTGTTAAATGTAAATGTTAATAACTTTTTGGACTGATTTGCTACAATGGGCAGCAAAATATTTTTATGAACTTGTCTACTGAACTGTTAGCAATGATATACGTTAAGCATTAAGGAACTAAGTTTACAAAGATACATGCTATTAACAATTGAAGCACAAGTGATATTGGAAACTGGTTAACTTTTTAATTGCTTCTTTTATTACGACTGACCCAATGCTTTTTCACTTCATTCAACATTACTGTTTTTTTACTTTGACATACTTTTTTTTTACTTGGACATTTTTTGTTTCTTTACAAATGCCAACAGTATTTCGTAATTTTTCCTTTTGTAAAACTTTGGTAAACTTTATGTTTATATGGGCCAGTCTAGTAACTTTGGACTTCGGCCCGTCACGATTCGACCTTTAGCTGTTAAAATCCACACCCATGCCCCTGCCGAAACTCGAACCCGGGACCTTCGAGCCGATAGCCTACAGCCGCAGGCCGCTCGGCCACCCAGCCTGGTCTTGCCTTTTGTGTTTCGTTATCTTAATAACCTACCATGTTAAGTGTTCTTTTTAGTCATACTCTTGTTATTATCAGTTCATAAACGCATTTTCTTTATTTGTTTTAGTTCTTTACGGGAATTTTTCCCTAGCTTATATGATGAATAGCAACATTATTTTATATTAAATAATTTATTTAATATATAATAATTTTTGAAATTTTCAACAATATTTATATTTTGTATACTACTTTACAAAAGTTTTAGATTTTAATTTTAAAATTTTATATTTCCATTAAAATAGACATCGAAAGATATACACAAAAATCCTAGAAAAAAGTGAAAATAATTTTCTCTAGTAAGGAATACTCACCAAGTGACAGAGCCCGACTTTGATGAAAATTCTTATGTAGGTACAGTGCCTATGTAAATCTTCCTAGCCAAAATTATATGTGCTGTATGTAGTCAACAAATAACGACAAAAAGACCTGAGAAAAAGAAAACGTGTAAAACAAGTAATTTCAATACAGATTTGAAAGCAAATGGCTATTAACGAATGCTGAAGACTATGACGAAAATTGCCGCCATCTTGAAAGCTACCATCTTGACTATGCGTTGAAAAATTAAAAAAGTAAGTGGGTCGTGCGATATATCAGTCTGTGTTGGAATGTTCCAAGAAACCAAATGACGAAGTTAGTTTTGGAATAACTCTAATCCTGAATGACAAAATGGCAAGCGAAAATTACCTGGAGAATGTGTGAGTCGAATGATCAAAAAAACACTTTCGGTTGAAAAAGTTGAAGGAACGGAAACCAAAAGGCTACAGAAGAGGTACCGTTATGTTGGGAAATATGATCTTCATGACCACACTATAAAATTGTAATACACCAGCGAAATATAAAGTTACAATTTTAAGAAGGCGCAATGTTAGATGAAATTGACGTTCTCCAGGTCAATTTCGCGTATCATTTTGTCGTACAGGACAGAGTTATGCCAGAACTGACTTCGTCATTGGTTTCTTGGAACATTCCATCACAGACTAATATATCTGATGACCCATTTACTATTTAATTTTTTTTAAAACATAATCAAGATTGCTGCTTTCAAGATGGCGGTCATTGACGTCATACGTTTCAGCATGTATCGCCTCCTGTCCAGCATCCGTTAATAGTTATTTGTTTTCAACATACTTAATAGTTTGAAAAATAAAATGTGTTTTCCATACTCTGTATTCGATTTGCTTGATCTCTATGTTCCATCTTTCCCGGGTCGCCTTGCCGTTATATGTTGACCATAGCAGCTTAATCTTGGGTGTGAAAGTTTACCTACTCACGAATTTTCATCAAAATCAGGGCTTTGTCACTTGGTGAGTGTCCCTTGTATAAGAACAGTAGGTTGGATCAGTTCACAATAACTGCCGTGAAACTTACTGCCTAGATCTATATGCAACCAAATATGACATTTCCGTTGTTTAGGCTGCAAGTTAGTAAGGACTAATTGCATCATGCTTAAAAAGATCCTAAATAAATAGAAAAGAATGTTTGAATAACTTTAAACAGCTTCAGAAAAGTGTACTAAATACTATAAAATAATAAACACGTTGGTTAAGGAACCTTATTTGCTTAATATCTAACCATCTTCTTGACTGTATGATAATACTGACTATAAATCAAATTTTATTTAGATCTATTCTTCACGGACTTCAAAAATAGTTATATGTTTTCTTTCCGTTGCGTTTATTATATTTCCCTTACTAGTACATTTTTGGAATGTGGTTGAATGTTTTCTTTTCTTTTCTTTTCTTTTTTTTTGTTATATGTTGAAATTACTTCACATATTTCCAAATTTACCATATTTGCTTCCAATTCTTATTTTCCAATGTCTCACATGCGCATTTCCGCGCATATTGTGCTTTATCCACTATAATATTATAGCCACATCAGTAATTTTAATGTTTACAAAACAAAAGTCAACCACACTTATTCAAGTTTATCGTAAAACGTTACACACAAATTGAAAGTCAATTTGTTTGTTTGAAAGCTATTCAAACTCCACATTCCTTGACGGATTGCAACCACATTTGGCGCATATATTTATTAGAACATATAAGGATTATCAACGACATTAAAAGGTTGCCACCCTTCCTCAAAGAAACTGAAAGTGGGTGGGTGGGGTGCAACTCGGAAACCTCTTGAGCTGGAAACTTGATATTTGGCATGACAATTCTTCACTTCAATTCATTCGCAACGGCTATCTTAGTTTTTCGATTCCACACTCCCAGGTACAGGGGTGGGTGGGTGAAAGGAATAAAACCTCTTAAGGAGTGCAATAAGAAAGCTCGAAAACTGTTCAACTTAGAAAAACGAAATTTGGTGTGCTTGTTTCTTAGGACAAAGAACAATTTACGACAATATGACAAGTCCCCCTTCCAAAGTTTTTAATGTATTCACTTCACACGAACGGGCAGGCAAAACAGTTAGTTTAATATAAAATAAATATAGTAATATAGCCAGTGGTATATCTTTAATATAGCCAGCCTTTTTATACGTAGCAAGTATATTTACGAAAAATACAACTATAGGAAGTACACCTATGATAAGAGGAAGAGAAAGCTTTTTTTTAGGGGGGGGGGAGAAATTTTGTTAATATTTATGCTGGGCTGCATCGTCGTTCAAAACTGGAAAGTGGCCCTTCAATGCAAAGATGATTGTAACTTTTACATATACGGATTTTCATTTTCATGGTAGAAGTACGGTATCAATTTATCCTTGTAGTCACACCAAGATATCACAGGCTAAGTTATCAAAGAAGGCAAATTGTTCTCTAATACTTTTGAGCCAAATTAAAAAAAAAATAATGAAAATTGGAAAATTTTGACTTGTGACTCTTTTCTTGCTAACGTTTGATGTATACATACTCAGAACTTTCGAGAACTAGTTGAGTGATTATTCGTCTCCTTACTCGAGTTTTAAAAACCATATATTCAACCATTTCCTCCACAAATAACGATCATTTGTTATCCTCATCCATGTAGCTCCTGAAATATTCTTGAATGTATCTATCCATCGTGCTTTTGGCCATATACTAGGACGTCTCTTTTCTCTGTGAATCCAACGTTGACAATCTATCGTCCATCTTTCTTCTGTTCGTCTAGCTAAGCGATCGGCCCATCTTTATCTTCTAAGCTTCTATCAGATACTCAACTTTTCTATAAGATCTAATATATTAATTGTCTTCCTGTACCTCCTAGTTATTGCTAGCATGCGTCTTTCCATTACTCTTTGAGTAATTCTTAGTCTTTGAAGCGTTTGCACATTTAATGTTCACTTTCACGTTCTTACATTTTGCGTGGTGTGACTGAGGAAAAACCCTGGAAAAACCTTAGGCAGGATGGTCGGCCGCTGGGATTGAACCCACGACCTCCCGAATGCTAACTGTGCCACTGAGCCACGACCACTTGGTCAAAAGCTTGATATCATATTCTTCATTATTATACATATTAATCAACTACGCCACTCGTCTATCCGTGAATCTTCACTTCTTTCCTTTCAGCATGTTGGTTAGACATTACTTGTGCTTTACTTAAATTCATTTTAAATGCTATTTCCAATCTTTTTAATTTCTCTCAATAGCTGTTGTTAGTAGCACTTGAAGCAAAGATAATTCGTATAATCAGCAAATCTAAGATGATTTAGCTATTTGTAATGAATTTTTATTCCAACTTCATCTCAGTTTTAATGTGTGTACACTTCCTCCAAAATTCCAGAAAATACAAACAAGTTTTGAAGAGATTGCACAACCTTGGTTCAGCCGTTTTCAAATCTATAATTTTTAAGGAAATTTACTAGAGAATTACATGCTTTGCATCACTACATTGATTTAATTATCACTACACAGAGAAAATCAAAATTATACCTCATGTGCAAATAATGCTCTATCAAGACTTCTCGTACAGTGGGGTTAGCTACCATGTTTTTCATTCATTACGTATGTACTATCATGGATAATATAATCTTTACATGACTTTATTATACACGATTTTTCTCTAAGCCTAGAAGATAGGCCACCCAATTGACGTAGAGGGGGCGATGTGTGATTCTGAGAGTGTGTGCTTGAACGAGCAAGCTTTGGAATTTTCTTTTCTTTAACAAAAATCATTATCGAATGTCCTGGCTTCTGGAAAGATATTTATGGTTTCTTATAGTATGTAGGAAATAATGAAAAAGAAAACGAAAGAGAATCGCATTTGAAACAACAAAACAGGGAACCTATGCAATTTAGTTGGGCCATTAGTTGAAATTTACTGAAATATGTAATTTAAATTGTC